>LOJH01002970.1:3280-29807 GCA_001685095.1 Ellobius talpinus
CTCTCTCTCTCTCTCTCTCTCTCTCTCTCTCTCTCTCTCTCTCTCCTTTTTTCTAGTTCCTCCTTTACTCAACCTCCAGATGTCAGAAATATCTGATCGCCTTGCAGCCCTCTCGTTTTACTGTTGTCTCAGTGATTTCATCAATTCCTGTGAGCTTAAATAGTCTATGTTGATGATGCCTAAAGTTAATTCCCAGTACAGAACTTCCTTCCAAACTTCATATATGAGAATTATGTATATATAAAATCAGTGTACTTTCAACAACATTATATTGATTCCATATTCTGTCCTTCAATGTGAATCTTTTTTTTCCCTCAGTACTGGGGTACGTATAACTCAAGGTTTTGTGGATGCCAGACAAGCAAACACTCTATTCCTAAACTACGTTACTGATATATTCATGTATTTTTGATACAGGGTACTGCTAAGTTGCCTAGGCTGAGTTCCAACTCTGCATGTAATACAAGCAGTACTCAAACTTGTGATCCTCCTGCCTCAGCATCTAAGGTCCCAAGAGTGCACCACCAGGCCTAGCAAATCTTCCCTTTTCCACACCATGAGCTCAACTTCTCTAGATAGAGCCCCAGAAGTGATCTCTGCATCCAGGATTGACCTTGCCTCAGATTTTTGAATCTGAGTCTATTCTACTTTCAATACGGATCTGGAATGATCGCAATCTCATCTCTACTACTACTCCTACCCAAGGCCAGTGAACATCATTTCTCTCTAGGGTGCAGCTTGCCAAGCTTGCTATGTAGTCTCCAGGTCAGTATAATTCCCTCAGTGTAAAATAAAATAACCCTTCTGGAACATTAAGTTAGAACACGAGTCGACTCTACTTTAAACACTTCAGTGACTTGACAACTGTACTGAAAACCCTCACCGTGGCTTGGAGAGGGTTCCATAGCAGGTCTCTGCATCTTCTCAAACGTGTTTGGTACCATTCCATTGTGGCTTGGGTTACACTGATTTGCTTAGCACAGTAAAGGCCACCTAGTCACCAGGGCTTTGCACAGGCTGCTACCACAGACTCTGTTGATACTGGCTACTTCTTTTCTTCTATGTCTCAGTTTAAATACCACTTCCTTGAGAGTGCCCACTCATCCTTCTGTCTTTTGTCCCCAGTTTTCTATCTTGGTCCTTTTTAATTCTCATCATGATATTTATCAGACTTCCAAGGATTTATTTATTTTTTCTATTTTATCCCTTCTTCACTAGATCCTTGGGTTAGATAAATGAACCTTTCTACATTATTTACCATATTGTATTTGAAAAGCTCAAATTTTTATTACTGTTGTTTTAAGTTGTTGTTGTTTTGCTTTTATATTTTGAGACAGGAGTTTTCTCTGTATCCCAAAGTAGCTTTAAAATCACTATATGGTCCAGGCTGACCTTGAATTCAACAGTAATTAACCTGGCTGTGTCCTGAGTGCTGGTATAACAGATGTGTACCACCATGCCTGCCTGGAAAACTTCAAAACATTGATCAAGGACTGAGTAAAGCCAATCTTCACTTTTAACATGAAGAAATTCCTCTCAAACCACTTCCAAACTTTTAAAACTGTTGCTTAATGACGGAACAGACAACCTTCCAGGAAGAATGGTCACACAGCAACTGGCTAGATACTTTTATCAAGATGACATGAAGGACGTTCTCATGCTGGGTATGATACCGGAATAAACATGACTAAGGTCAGTCCTTCTTGTTTCAGGAACAGAATTCTTAAGGAAGTTTGGGTTGAAATATATTACAAAGTAATTAATAACATATTATTCCATAACAAGAAGAAATCCTCTCTAAGAGCATCCATAAGCCACATTTTGACCAGATGTGATTTCCCCCACATTAAATCAATGCAGGTTTCCAAATATGGTCTGGGACAATGACAGTCCTCGGGGCCTCTTCCTTCGAGCTACACACAAAGTGGTTCAGAAATGAGACAGACAGTCAGGCAAAGCCATGAGGGGTAAATCTGAAGCTACTCTCCATTCATTTGTGACGCTGCTCTGTAAACACACCCGGACCACTTGACTCGATGTCAGGTGCATTAATAATGCAGAGATCTTTCCACCGGCAGGTGGAGAAAATTCATCCTGAGTGGTTCCATTACTACAGTATACACATAGTCAAAAGTCTTCAGAGCATCATTGCTACTGATGGGGAGAATGTGGGCAGTATATAACCAGGCCCTGAGCTGCTAATCACTCACATGACAGAGCAGGTCAGCCTCGTGCCCCAGCAACTGTGGAGCCGTCAAATAGTCTCCCTGTAGCTGCATCTTCCATCTACTTCACACACACAACAGAACCTAAGCCACTCTAAGATGATTTCTAACTTTTCAGCCTTCTTTGCCCTCCCTAAGCTCATTTAAACTTTTTAAAGTCAAACAATACAAATTTTCAAAGCATTCATTCCTGATCACATCTTTACAATGATTACTCAACTGCAGTGATACTTACTAGACATTATACTGGCTGCTGGATATAGCAAAATGGATGCAAATAAGCCTGTGATGCCCTAAATATTTTATCTATAAATATTTTTCAAGAAGATAATAAGCTTTTTAGACCTTGGAAAGAAAAAAATGATAAAAGTATCTCTTATAATATCCAGGATTAAGCTTGTGAAAGAATAACATTCAAGCACGTAGGGACAGAAACACTGGTCTATCAAGGGGTTTTTGGTGACAAGACTCAAACATAGGGTCTTGTCAATGCTGAGTTACAACTCTGGCCCTATCACTGAGTCAGCAATATTACTGCTAGAATATATCATTCTCAAGTATGTACATACATATTAAATATATAAAAGAAAAATGTAGATATGTTATTATTATTTCAACTATATACATAGTATATTATATATATTAGAAATAACTAGAAAACTCCAAATTATTCATCAGTACTCATCACAGGGCTGACTAAGCAATCCACAGTACATCATAAAATAGGATAAGACCCAGCTGCAAGAGAAGAATGAGCTCGGTCACTAGGGCTGATTTGTAGGGAAACACCTACAAAATGCATTAAGAAATAAAATTAAGTTATTTATGTAAACAGCTACGTCAAAATATTCGATTTTGAAATTCCAAAAAAATGCATAAGACACCTCTGAGAAACAGACTAACTGTACCTAGTGTACCTAGAAGGTAGCTGTGCTGTCGGAATCGTGTTTGCCACTTGTATTTGCTACTTTGTAAAACCACAAAAAAACCCTATATGTGATATTTTGGGCATAGTCTGGGAGGATCCACATGCTCCCTGTAGAAGTGTGAAAGTCAGTGTCTCTCTGGAGTCCTTTACAGGGAGAAAAGAGCCGACCAGCTAATGAGAACGCAAGCCTCCCCCACTGTTCTGGAGACAGGCAGGTCACTAAGAGCCCATCCTCAGCAAACCCTCCTCCTCTGTGGGGCCGGGCTTCACAAGTGATGAGAAATCTTAATTTCAATTCTTATAGAACTACATAATAAATCTCTGAAATCCAAGCTTGAAAGAAATGCAGACATTCCTTCCTAAATGATCCAAAGAAAGCTAAATGTTTCCCTAGTGCTATTTATCACATAACTATATTACCAATGGAAAATGCTTTCCAATTTAAAGTAGAGGACCTGCCAGTCCTCTGAATCCCGTAAGAACAAGAAAGACCATTTAGCACTCCAAGGGGCTTCCTTTCTCACTTTTCAGTCTTGTTTTCGCAAATCTAAAAATACTAAACAACTCATTTTTATAATAAAAGTCGCTGTGAACTCTATATTCAAATTTTCTTAAGGATAAGATTTTCATTAATATTTATTCTGTCAAAAAATTATCTCCAGCTCTACTGCAGGGGTGAGGACAAAAAGAAATGGCTCCAGAAATCATGATTCTGCTTTTCTTGCTCTTTAACCTTGAGGCAGGAGGTAGAAAGCTATTTAAGTCAGCATCACAACAAATTTCAAATTGAATTAACAACAATCCTTATAGTCACTTGGGTTTGTCAAAAGATGATGATTCCATAGGCACTTATTAAAGTTTGTTTATTTATATATTCACATTATTCCTGCATTTCTTTTCTGGATTTGCTGATCGCTGCAGAAAGCAAAGGCAAACAGGAATTTGGAAAAATCCAATGTCTGCTTAGCCAGACCTTCTCCCAGTCTGTTTGACTCTATATAAGCATTCTGACAAATTAAAAAAGGTGGGAGTGATTTCATTTGTGGTTGTGAGGAGGGAAAGCAATTAGGAAAATGAACTATATATGTAGCCCATGCATTGAGCTGTCTGTGGTACTGAAAAAGGCCCCCAAAGCTGAATTGTACCACGCTGGGTTCTGCTCTAAAACCTCCTCATCACACTATTTTAATCCAAGCACTTCTACCCATGAGTCACCTGAACCATTTTATGTTACCACATCATGTATAAACATTTTATCAAAGGTCACACTGAGTCTTGCTTTCCAAGGTTCTCCGTGAAAATGTCAGGGCCTCCCCAGGCTTGATTGAGGGATTCTCGTGGACAGACAGTTAGGACATCAGCTAAAATACTTTTCCTCAGTGCCATGAAAAAACACACCACGCACCAGAAACTCACCCTGGCTGGCTGTCACTATCGAATCACAATGCTGATATGCCAAAAGGAAGAAACAAAAGCTGTCATTTTTGATGATATCGTACATTCAAGGACAGGCCCCGAATGACAGCACAGTCCCTGTATTTGCCATCTTATCTTAGAGATAAGTCAATATATTTGGTATTCTTTATAATAAGCCTTGAAGTGTCCATTAGCCTAAAAAAGCTATGTGAAAGAAATACACTTCCCATAGTGATAGAAATAACATTAAAAGGAGGGCACAGCTACTAATTTTCCATGATGATCATAATCACACACTCAGTTTCTCTGAGCTTCAGGGCAAAGTATTAAGTTCTTTTTGATAAATGAGACGCTTCCTACTTTTTCTGGTTCTTCTTGACTTCTAGCTCAGAGTTTCCACATATATTTATTACTTTCCATTTTGTTAAAAACTTAAGAACTTTAAAAAACATTGTGTTTTTAAATGATGTGTCTGTGTGTGGGTATGTGCACAAGAGTGCAGGCACCAGAGGAGACCTGAAGTTACAGGCAGTTGTGTGCCAAGAGATGTGAGAGCTGGGCACCCAAATCAGTTGTCTCCAAGAGCAATATGTGCTCTTACCTCCTGAGCCAGCTCTCTAGCCCATATATACATTAAGGAAGCATTGTATATGAGACTATTGGAAGAAAAATCCTCTTGATAAAATAATGACGTTTTCTAAAAGCTGTGTCCAAAATACTTTAGTATTATTACCTAAGTCTCTACCTTGTAGTAAACATGGCAGACTTAACAGCGGCATACAGATGAAAAGCCCAACTTTACAACCTAACATTTTGTGATGTTTGTGTTCTGAACAGTAAATAAGTCCACTGCGTGTATACTCCAGAGGGCCAATCTGTGTCCCAGCTTTCCTCACTCATGCTGAACTGTCAGGTCAACACAGTTAAATATACAAATTAGCCAATGAGGGCAATGTTTCAAGCATAAAATAATCTGTTAAAAATAATTGTATTCATTAGTGTCTGTGCATTTCTAGAATTCTTACACTGTATCAAAATTCTAGGACACATACTTAATACTGGGAAGCTCCTCTTATTTCTGAGTGAGGTCAAAAATCTCTCTATAATTCTTTTTTCAGTTCATGTTTTTAAGAAGACATTTTGTTCCTCAGGAGAACACAAGCCGCCCTCCACTCCCACCCAATGAATGCTTGTTTAGATGTGTGCTTTTGGGCAGAAGAGTCAACACTAGGAAAGCTTAAGAGTAATAAAAACCATAATTGATTGGCAAAGACTCTCAGCATGGATTAAACAAAACCACGGTGTTCTCCTTGTAAAACATTCTAAGTCATTTAGTTCTTAAAAACCTAGAAGAAAATCTCCAAGCAGCATTTTAAGCTTAGCCCTATTCATACACCAAAGGCTTCTGTTTAGAGGGGAAACACAGATTAAGCCCCTCTGTATTGCAGGACTCTGGGCTAGCAGCAGGAAGGCTCATCAGGAAGGCCAGAAGAAGCCGAGAGGGCAGCACCTGCTTCCAACTTGGGCCTCTTACCTCCAGATCTGGCAAGGCTACTCACCTCCTCTGACTGTCCCTTTCTGTAAACTAAATCAAAGAATCATTTCTTATCTTCCATTCTTCAAGTCAAAATGACTCAGGCTTAGTGTTGCAGAGTACCACGAAAGACTTTTGGAAGAATCTCAAAATCTCACCGTCATGCGGACTGCACTAAAGATGATTCTGTAAACTGTCCTAATATTAAAAATTCAACCCCGTGCACCTTAGTCTATCACTACGCACTCCAAATACTCACTTTTTACCCTCATTCTCTAAACATATCCCTTCAGAAGCACACCTGTCAAAGTTTTAACAAACAAGGAAGCAAAATAAAGTCGTTTTTCCTCCTCTCTTGGAGTTAGCTTTATCTTTATTCCATTTGGACAGTCATTAAGATTGAATTCTTCAGCCAGGCATGTTGGCACACACCTTTGATCCAAGCACTAGGGAGGCAGAGATAGGTAGATCTCTGTGAGTTCGAGGTCATCCTGGTCTACAAAGTGAGTTCCAGGGCTACAGAGAGAAACCCTGTCTTGAAAAACCAAAAACCAAAACCAAGCAAACAAAAAGATTAAATTCTTCTATCTTTACTGTGAATTTAGTAATTACTAATTTGAAGATAGTTTAAGTTAAACTCATCATAAACTGCTTGGAAAATGCATACAATTATTTTCTAAGGCATCCTACATCTGTAGGTTTCATAGTACTACCAATGACTAATGATAGCTCAATAATAGTCTTAGAAATTCTAAGCTTGAAAATATCAATCTAGTTTTTTTTTAATTCTATAGTTATTTACAGCCCTGAACTTTAATACTTGCTTGTGTGTGTTAACTGTGGGCTAGAGAAAACAACTGAGACTTTTTTTAGAGTGGGTAATGCCAAACTGAACAGATCAAAGCAAATGTTTTCTTGTACAAGAGCTCATGAGAGCAGTGAAGTGATATTTAACATGTACCGATTGTAACTAGTGAACTAAATTAGTAGCTATACACACTTTATGAACTAAATAAGACACTGTAAAATGTGCTAAAGAGAAGGGGTAGTGCTTTTCTCACGTTGGTGTAGTCTAGCAATACCGTGAACTTATTTTCTTATGTTAGAATTATAGGCAATACCGATGGGCACGGCCTCCGCTAATGACTTTCTCATTAAGAAAAGGTGTATCAAGAAAGGACACCTTGCTACCCAGATTCTGGATAATGTGTATCTCTCCTCTAAAAACAGTAACTGATGGAAGTGGATCGACCTAAAGAAGTTGAGGGAAATCTTAAGACTCTACCAAATACCTCTCAGAAAGGTCTGCGTGTTTATATGCTGTGTTGATTTTTTTTTTAACTTTCTGCAGGGCAGGTCCTGAAATAACAGTGTGTGTGTCTTCTTGTACCTCAAGCAAGGTCACAGCAGCTTGGAAAAGGCCCCTGCTGTCCTGCTTTCATTCCCCCTACTCTGTCTGCATGGCTTTGGGTCATTCAAAAAACAGCGGAGCCTGTGTTACCTGTATTTCCCTGGCGTGGTACACGATGATCAGACCGAGCAGGATGATTGTGGAGAGACTGATAAGGCATTTCAGAGCTAATGAATACAGCGACGCCTGCAACACAGTTAGATGGAACACTTTAGAGGGAAGCACTTTTCAACCAACTTCCAAGCCGTGGGAGTCAGCTCCGAGCACGTGGACCTGAACTCAAGGTAGGGGACGCGGGTGGGGGGCAATCTGCCTTGGCTCTGAGATGCAGGTTATCTGGCCTCAAAGCCAAGTGAGATGAGCCAGGAACATGGGAAACCTCAGAGCTTGGCTGCGGGGTCCGCACCAGCAAGGACTAAAACAAGGCACCTGACTCGCTAAAGGCTAGAGAAGTTTCTCCGGAGTTTAAGCGCTTTAGGTTGAAAGGTGCCTCCGAAACTTGAGCACCAGTAGAGGAACACGCATGCTTCCCCTACAGACTCCAGGAGCCACTTATTAACAAGCCTGGATGCGGTGGACTCTCAGCACCCGGAGAACTTTCCTCTCCGAGTTGCCCAGCAGACTATGGCTGTGCGTCCTAGCTGCTTCTGCTGCTCTGATGGGCACTCTGATGTTACCGGGGACACTTGCGACCCGGTAGGCAGGGGATTCCCGACTGCGCCCATCCCTACCACCTCGCTCCCACTCCGGGAGGGTACTCAGGGGCTAAAGCCCGTACCTTGTCGTAGGCGCCCCACGACAGCTCGGTCTCGATGACCATGACCACGATGCCGAACATGCCGAAGATGAGCGCATAGTCGCTGAGCCGCTTGCGCTTCTCAAACAGGGCGCGCCGGTGGCCCAGCTTGTAGCCGATGTTCTGGTTCTTCTTTTTGCTGGACTTGGTACCGCTGCTGCTGCCATGCCCACTGCCGCCGCCGCCTCCAGTGCTGCCTCCGCCGCCAGTTCCGTAGAGCGCCAGGTTGTTGGAATTGTTATGCTCCGGCTTAGACACCACGATCTCCGGGGCTGAGGAAGAGGCGGCGGCGGCAGCAGACGGGGAGGACGCGCCACCGCCTCCTCCTACGACGGACGCGGGGGGCTGCAGGGGCTGAGCCTCGGAGTCCATCTCGTGCAGGTTCCGGCGGGACGAGCTCAAGTTGCTGAGCGGACGCATGACGCCCCCGTTGTACCTGCAGCTGCTCATGGCTATTTCGGTGAAGGGGTTGCTCTCGCGGCGCGCCTGGGGTTGGTGATGCTGGTGGTGCGCCGGGTGCGGGTGGTGGTGGTGGTGCGAGAGCGGGGGCCCGGAGCCCAGGCTTCCCAGGCTGCCTGTGGGGCTGGCGGCGGGCTGCAGGCTGTGGCACTGGTGGTACTGGGAGGCGGACGCGGGCTGCTGCGCGTACTGCTGCCGGAGCGCACTGGCATGGCTGGACGGCGTCAGCTCGCTCACATTGAGCTGGCTGCCCCGGCGCGACGAGCAGCAGCAGCAGCACGAAGAGCCCGACAGCGGCGAAGAGGTGCGGGTCCGGAAGGCGCCGCCGGGCGAGGAGGTGCGGAGCAGCAGGGACAGGTTATCCCCCGCCCCCGCCCCCGCCGCTGGGGCACTGGAGGAGGCGCAGCTGTTGCACCGGAGGCATGGGCTGCTGCCACCGCTGCCCGGCTGCTGGTGTGCGAGGTGCGGGTGGTGGTGAGGGTGCGGGAGGGGCGCGAAGGGCGCGCACGGCTTGTCCTGGCTCTGTTGCTGCTGCTGGCAATGCAGGTGTGAGGAGCGCGGCGGTGGCGGCGGCTGCTCTGGGAAGAAGCCGTGCTGGAACTGCAATGGGGTTTCCATGTCAGGGCTGTTAAAGCTGCAGGGAGACCAGGCGGTGGTGCACCCTGCGCAATGCGTTATGGTCGGGAGCGGGGACTCCTGCTGCTGGTGCGAGGAAGGGCCCATGCCGGCTCCGGTAGAATCCAGGCGGCGAGTCCGATTGGTTGGGCGCACCAAAACAATGGGCATGACATCACCTGCGGGGACCGAGACTGAGTTTGCGGCGCGCGCGGCTTAGGGGACCATATGTGTGTGAGAGAGAGTGGTTGGGAGGGGAATCTGCAGAATGAAAACCCGGGGGGCACAGGCCAGCTCCGGCTGGGGTGAGGACACTCGAGGGCAGGGATTCCACCTGCGGATCGCGTGCGTCCGAGACCATGGCTGGGAAGACTGAGCTCCCCCACGCATAGCGGCTGGCTGCAGAGGTGGGAGAGAGAGCGCTGCCTCTCGCTCTACTGTCACGGCCCCCCGACTGGTGCGGGACACGTTAGCCCGAATGACCTGCCTGGGGCACTGCAGCACATCTGGCCACTCTGGTCATGGGGCAGGCGCCAGTACGGTGCGAAACCCGAGCCACTCTCCCGCCCTCTCGCCTTGTAGGGCTGCAAGACAGCACCTGCTAGCCCCACTCCCTCTCCCCTGATCGTCCTGCCGAGAGTGGGCTGCAGGCTGCTGGCCAAGTAACTGCGGGGGCAAGGCTTTGGGTAGGGGGTAGAAAAAATAAAAAAAAGTTTGGCGATTGCCTATGCGAATGCATCAGCGTTGGGAGAAAGCCAGCGCCGGATGCCCGACTTGGCCTCTGATGGATCATATTCAACCGCTAGCAGGGATCTGTCCCTGTCGGCTAGCTCACAGAGTCCCAGAATTGGGACGGGCGGCGCTGTCTCTCTTAGAGGAGAGCATTGCGGCGCGGATAGGGTTAACCTCGCGACGCCCGGGCAGGGGGAGGAGGGGGCGGGGCCGAAGGAGGGGATCCCCGGCGTCCGGGGAGGAGCCCGCTCGGGTTTCCCGGGTCCCCCTGGCGGGGGCGGAGGGCTTTCCCCACTAGCGCCGGCTCACATTTGCGCGTTCCCCGGAACATGAGGGGCTAGCGCCCCTGGCCGCCGGGTCCGGGCCTCGGGCGCTCAGGCAGTCCAGCAGCCTGAGTGGGTAGGTCCGAGGGCTACCTTGGTGCTGCAGACGAGCCTTGTTCCAAGGTCTGGGGGCTGCTCAGCCACCGCAGACCGCCAGCTTCTCTGGTTTTCCTCTTCCTCCAGACCTGCAGTACAGACACAAAGCAAAGGCGGGTCACTAATGCGCAGACGCCAAGCATCTCCCTTGTCGTGGCCAGACTGCAGCATCTGGGCAAGGGGCCTGGTGAAGGTTGATTGATGCCAGTAGCCATCTAACTGCCAATTAATGCCCGTGGTGTTGATTCGACTGAACAATCGCTGCCCTTGGACATGGAGTTTCACTAGACTTAAAGATAATGAATAATTATACTCTCTAATAAACCAGTAAAGTTGCACTTTGAATTTTGCCATGGTGTGTCCTTATTGAGCTATACACAAACAAAACGGTAGGAGGTCTTTTTTGAGGGCTCTTGATTAATACTCCATTAAGGCTATCATTTGTGTTTCTTTGTGAATTTAATTTCCTGTCTTCCTAAAGGAAAAAAAGATGAAACTGGCCAATTAGATATTTCAATTTTAAATTGTGATTTTAATAGTTTTTATGGTGAAGATTGCTAACAGATTAGATCAAGACATTAAAGCGAAAGCGGATCGCTCTCATTAGGTAATTGGAATTCTCAGCTGGATCCAGTTTCTTGACATTCTACTCAGCAGCTGCCCTAAAGTTGCTTACCAGGTATCAGCTTGAAAGTGTGTGTGTTTGTGCTCAGTGCCATTGAGTGAATAATTTATTTCTGGATATTCTTTGCAAGTGTGTTAAGCAGTTGAGAATTTTCGTGCACACAAGCAAATAGATTGAGAAGGAAAAGGGATAGAATTGCATTTAGAGCTATAATCATTGACAGGAGATAATGAATAACTGGGGATTGAATTTCTTAATCTTGGTTAAGAATTGAATTTTAGTGGCTAAAAATCAAAGGCATTAATCTTATTATCTAGTGTGATTATTTTTGTTTTTATCTCCAAAGTGGGAAATGAATAGTGTTTAGAATGAAGAGATTTGTTGAATTTTGAGGTCAGCTGGTAGTGCACAAATACACTACAGAAAATAATTCCAGCGAAAGAAGGGTGTGGTTGTGCATGCCTGAGACCCTACACTTGGGAGATGGAGGCAGGAGGAACAGAGTTCAAAGCCATCCTCACATACAGAGGGGGTCTGAAGCTAGGTGTGGTGACACACACAGAAGTCCGTTGAATTTAAAGTGAAAGCTTCCATTTATTCACCCTTTATGTGAAAAAATTTAACTCAAGCATAGAATCCACCCAATATGTATTAGTGCACTTTGCAACAAATTGTACAGGCTTCTTTTTCATTGCTCTTCGTAGATGACTGATTGAAACATTTGACTAGTTTTTATCTCTAAATACTTCAAAGAAGTATATCAAAAATTAATATGTTCATCGCCTGCTTGTAAATTTAGAAAAGATTTCATAGACATCCCCCCAAATATCACAATAGCTGTTACACATTTTAAATTATAAGGTTCTAGACTTACTAAAATGTCATAAGGAAAACAAAAGGTGCATCCCCTTGTGTTCAGCTTAAGCTGACTTTCTCAAAGACCACACTGAAAGCTTCTCAAGGGCTTCAGAAACAAAAGGGTAAACAATATTGAACCTGTGCTTTCTCTTTCCCTCCCTCGCCCCACCCCCATGTGTGAGTGTAGACTGGTTTGGAGTGGGTTACTGAGACATGGAGTCCTCACTTTTCTCAAAGAAGATGTGCAAATTTTTTAAAAAAATGAGGAACCTCAGGAATACCAAAACTCAGATTGACCTACTTCAGCATGGTCAATATAAGAGCTTGTAAAATAGTAACGTCAAAGTCATTGTGCATAGAGAGATGGAGAGCAGGCCAATGGGACACTCACTATCCTTCCATTCGAGTAAGCTGATCACAGTTAATGATACCTTGCTAATACATGCCTGTGCCTGAAAACAGACTGGAAGTCCTAGTGAAAACCATGGACTTAGAAATGCAAGAGCTGTTCCATCTTTAGATGCCTGAATCCCTTTGACAATTGCTAAGTCACAACAGGTGTCAAATTAAGACATCCTTGTTATCAGTGTTTCTCTGGTAGACGGCTCTTTAAAGTTCACATGCAGACATTAAAAATACAGTTATTCTGACTTCGTGGAAACCTTTTCCTTACAGCAGTGGTTCTTAGCTTGTGGGTATTGACTCCCAAAAATCATTGGAAAACACAGATATTTACATTATGATTCATAGCAATAGCAAAATAACAGTTATGAAGTAGCAACAAAAATAATTGTATGGTTGGGGGTTCCTATAACATATGGAACTGTATTAAAGGGCCGCAGCATTAGGAAGGTTGAGAATCACTGCTCTATTGGAGCAAAGTGAAGCAATTAAAGCAGACAGACAGTACTTTTGATGCGGATGGTGTTTTGCACTCACACCTGCGAGTGAGTGGGAAAGGAGTGAGGGAGGAAAAATATGGGATGCTTAAAGCAGAGATCTGTGGTCTCCATTGAGAAGCTTTCACAGTTAGATTTCTCCTCCTTCCTTCCATTAAAGCAAGCAAGTGCTGGAATTCCTCTAGATTAACACCAGAGGTCACAGTCACCCACAAAATGCACTTGCAATCTAATCAATTAAATAGCGTCTCTCCTTTAGCGTCCTTTCTTTTCCTTTTTTGACTATAATCTCTTTTTTCTTATGCCCTCTTAGAGTGTTTCCTTTTCCATATTTGTTGTTTGCTAAGCTTGCAGACAGGCACACACACTAACATAACCAACTCCTAAACACACAGTCATAAAATGGCCTTCTTCAGCCACAAACACCTAGTTTTAAAAGCTTCAAGTTGGTTTTACTCCAGTCTTAGTTTATTCAAATTCCTGTTGTGTTCATTTTTTATTCTTTTCTTCTATGTAGGATTTGTCTGTACTTTCTCATTCATTGTCCATTAAAATGCAGGACTCTCTTGACCTACATATTTGGTGTTTATTTCCAACAGGAGACCAAAACAAGAGAATATAACATCTGTTTCCTACACTGCATGCTCAGAGCAGAACTTTGAACTAAAAAGTGAACATTTTTGAGGATTATTTTTGCATTGCCTGACTGAGTCAATCATTGATGGTACTGAACCCAGAGGCTGTGAAGCAATGCAGCCTCTCTGAACCCACTTTCCTTAGCAATAGATTGACGAGAATGAGGACAGCAGCAGCTGTTTCCTTAGTGCAACTCAGTTTTCCTGAAAGGTAACAGTTCAAAGGTCCACAAAATATATTTTAAATCATAAATTCCCTAGTGTCACAATTAATACATTGTATTTGAGGCAAACATTAAAATTATATTTATGTTTGATGCATGTACACATGCCTGCATCATGATGATAAAATATTAAACATGGAATAATGAATTTTACAAAGGCTAATAAATCATGTTGGACCATAGCCATTAATTTAATTAACCCTTCTAATGATTTTTTTTTATTCTCTTCAATGTCTTCCTACTATTTCTCAACTTATTAACCTATCTACAAAAGTTCCATAAAAGCTAGCAAAAGACAAAAGGTAAAAATATTCATCTTGTTAGCAGAATTGAACTTGGGTTACTTATAAATGGATGAAAAGGCTGAACTTATTGTGGATTTCTTAATTATATATCCCTTTGCCATTAGAAACAGGGAGGGGGAGGGAGGATGGAAAGGGTGGATCACTGTTTGAAGCCCAGTGGGTTGTACAAAATTGTTTCTTATGTACTGTTTTATTTGTATCTCACAAAAAAACCCAGGGAGAAGTCAGAGGTTTTATTGTCATCTTCATTTTGCAGATAAGGAGAACACCTGAGATACTGTGTGCCCTACCCGGGGTGACGCTGTTGAGGAACAAGGACAAGCCAGATCGCTTAACAGTCTTTGGGTCTGTGTGGTTGTCATTTTCACAGCTTAGGGGTCTTGCTCCGCCGCAGAATTAAACACACGGGTTGCACTGACTTACTCAAGAATAGATAGTGGTGCCTCTGAATGTTTTCTCGCTGGCTTTTTTGTTTCCTGTGATCTTTAGCCTCTTGTTGGCTTCATTTGATCAATGAGATAATTTTAGAGAATTTAATCTAAGTGTAGAGGAAATGGGAGTACTTATCCCTGCTGGTCCTAGGGCCTAATTAAAAATATATTATATTGAGAGATACAGGAATAGAAGTGCTTTCCTTTTTAGACAAGAAACAACATGATTCTGATATGTTCAGCTATACTCCATACTCTTTCAGGGACTTTACTGCCATTCGGGGAATTCATTATTTGAGTCTACATCCAGCAAAAGACTAAAAGATCAGTGAGAGTGTTTCCTGCCACTATGCAGGGTTATTTTGCCTGTTGTTATACAGATGAGAAGGAGCAGGCTCTTGGCCTTGTGACTCAAAGGACTTGCCCTATTGTCATGCTTGGACCCACCTCGTATCATTCTTGCTTCCTTTCATGGCAAATTAATGAAAACCAGAGAAATGAGCCAGACTTTACATGACAAGGAGAGACCCACGTGTCTCCCAGATGGGGTAGAGAGCCAGCAAAGTGGAATCAAACATCATCATTTTAAAATAGCTCTAAATACTGAAGGCACATTAAGTCTCCCCCACCTCTTTTTCTTGAGCACAGCCCTGCAGATTAAGTCACCTCATGCTATTCAGTAACCCTAGGAGTGTCTGCTTTCTCCTTCCTTATTTCCCTTTCATGTATTGAGATTATACAAATTCCCAGATCCTTTTTCTTTATATTTATCTCCCTTTCTGTAATTATTTGCAAACTTCCATAATTGTCTTAGCAAAGGAGAGGGTTGATGCCTTTCTAGCGCTGCTATTAAGAAGGGAAAGAACCATGGTCTGCAACATTGAATTCTATGGAACTACGTCACCAGGACGAAAGCTCTGATGCTAACACTTGTTCAGGTTCCAGACCCAATCCTCATCTGCACAGCCAGATTCTTCTTTAAAATGGCTTTTATTTAATGCTGCTGATGTTTTATGGGTGAAAAGTGTGAATGAAAAATAAATAAGAAGGAAAGGATATAGTAATTTGAATGTAATTGACCGGTCTAATCTCATAGGGAGTGGCACTGTTAGGAGCTGTGGCTTTGGTAGAGTGGGTATGGCCTTTTTGCAGGAAGTGGGTCACTGTGGGGGTGTGGTGTGGGAGAATTGTCTGTATTCTCTCAATCATGTTTTAAATAAATGCTGATTGGCCAGGCAGGAAGTATAGGTGGGTCAACCAGATAGGAAGTAGAGGCAGGATGGTGAGAACAGGAGTATTCTGGGAAGAAGGAAGCCCATTCCCCGCAGTCCTGCCCCAGATCACGGAAGAAGCAGGATGTGACCTACTCTGCTGAAAAAGGTACCGAGCCATGTGGCTGAGATAGATACAAAAGGGTTAATATAAGTTACAAGAGTTAGTAAGAAGCCTGAGCTAATGGGCCAACCAGTTTATAACCTAATGTAGACTCTCTGTGTGATTTTCTTTGGGGCTAAACAGCTGGGAACTGGGCAGGACAGAAACCCCAACGAGTAGGCCCATCATACTACAGTGCCCAACGTGGGGCTTGGACCCACGACCCTGAGATTAAGAGTCTCATGCTCTACTGACTGACCTAGCCAGGCAGGATGGAACAAGAAGGCCTTTACTACATAAAGCTACTACATAGCTCTTTACTACAGGGGTGGGATTTGATATTGCCCAGTGAGTCACTTGATTTCATGTTTTCTGCAACATGTAGCACTCTCAATTCCAGCACCAAGTCTGCCTGCATGCACCCATACTCCCTGTCACGATGATAATGGATTGAACCTCTGAAACTGTAAGCAAGCCACCCCAATTAAGTGTTTTCTTTATAAGAGTTGCCTTGCTCATGGCATCTCTTCACAGCAATAAAAACCCTAAGATAGGAAAGGACATGATTGTTCCTCCATACAGTAGAGGGGAAATCTTATTGTAGATATATGAGAGGGCATAGTCAGAGGCAGGGACATCTCGGAGAGTCCAGAGTGGACATGTCAAGGCAGACATGGGCCATGTGGAAGAGAGGGGGAAGGGAAAGGAGAAGGAAGAAAAGGGAGCCACGTGCAGCAGCCAAGAGGCCAAAGGTACAAGAGGTAGAAAATAAGCAAAATGTCTGAATTGGATAGAAAAGAGCCTTTGGGGGAAGGGCAGCTCAGACCCGAGGCAGGAGAGTTCAGGGTAGAGGGCATATAAGCCATACCCAATAATTGCTAGGTACTGAGGGATGCTGGGAGAACCTGGCATCCAGGTATGCTTTGATATGTTAAATAGGCACTTCAGTGTTTGTCCTTGGTTTGAAACTTAACAAGGTAGATATTTTATATTTGTAAATATGCACAGTTCTCTTGTTTGCATAGCTTGTTGAAAATAATAAAATGTTTGAACGTAGCTGCATTACATTATTAGGATTGTAGTATACTTTATACTTGCCTATACAAAATAGTAGCGTTAAAAAGGAGAGATGGTACTGGCGAGCTCTATTTAGAAATACAATTCTTCTATTTGATGGGAATTGTTAATATATATCAGAAATAGGTTCGATATGTTTTATATTTTAAGCCTTAGAGAAACTACTAAGAAACACACACAAATTAAGTGGAATAACTATGGAATTAGATGTTAGAAAATATCAACTGAATTCAAGGAAATAGGAAGAAGTTTAAAAATCTATACAACATATACAATGAGACAAATGTCACAAACACATATTCCCTTGATAAAATTTCTTTGATAAAAGTAAAGTCACGCAGGGGAGAAAGGGTTTATTTTAGCTTCACAATTCCAGGTGATGGCTCATCGTTAGGGAGAAGTCAAAGCAGCAGGAACTTGAAGCAGCTAGTGACATCCTTAATCAAGAGCACAGAGAGAATGAATTCATGCATACTGTTACTTACTTGCTCCCTGTAATCACCATTACAGGGCTCAGAATTCCCTGCTAGGGAATGGTATCACCCACAGTGGACATGTTCTTAATATTATCAAGCTAATTCCCAACAGAATGCCACAAGTCAATGTGCCCTAGACAAATCTTCATTAAGACATTAAGATACTTCTCAGATGATTTGAAATTATGTCACACTGACAAAGCTATCCATCATACTTATGCAACCACATTAAGAACAATGTCAAATATGAAAGGATTAAACAAATTAAAAGCCAAAGTGGTTATCAAGAACTCATAAAGACACTATAACCTCTCTTCTGGAGATACAAGTTACAAAAATATAAGTGGAGCTGAAAGTTCAAAGATATGCTATATAAACAACTATAAGGTAAACTAAGTGGCTTTAGGGTAATAAAATGAAATTTTCATATATATATATACATATGGAGAAAAGTCAATTGTATAATGCAGTGTCAAGTTATTTAAGAAAATAAAACAATAACAAATTCATATGGGTATAACAATATATTCTAATGGAATGAGGCAAGATTGTCAATGAAATAATTCAACAGTGACAGGCATTTTTTGTCGCTATGAGACATGTAACTAAGAAGTCTTCAGGCCTCTGAAACTATAGTTACAGATGGTGTTAAGCCACCTGACCTGGTTCATGGGAACAGAGTCAGGTCCTCTGGGAGAGTCGCATACACCCTTACTGCTGAGCCATTTCTACAGAAACATGATATTGAAATTATTGTCCTAGTTTTAACTGAAGATATAGGTATTATTATCACTCTGCTTGGATGGCTTGATCCCTCTACCCACACCCTACCCTCAGAATATACTATGAGGCCCTATACTGTATCTACAAATTTACATGTATCCTTTTAGTTGGGTCACAGTGTAGTGATAGGGACGGGGTCGTGGCTTACCGGGAAGATTCTAACCCACGTCCATCTTGGAAAGGAGNTCTTTATTAAACAATGAAAGTAACACATAGACAGATGACCCTCCTCCATCATCACAGAATACTCATTTATAATAACAACTGATTTTAATTTATTTCTTATGCACAGTTCTGATTTAATGTTTACTAGAGATGAAAAGCATATCTTGGTCACTAAATACACCTAAGAATTCTGTTATATAGCACTCTCTTATAAATAATCTCAGTTTCCAGAATTTAACCAAACATTAAGAATAAACTAGAGCTCTTATGAGTGCAAATTCAAGTCAAGAAATCTGTGGTGGTTACTTATAAGTGAGCCTTGGGCTTTCTGTAATCCTAATTGATTTTCTGACCCACTGCATATCAAAAGCTTAGAATAAAGTCAAGAAGACAGACTTACTGGGTCTGATAAAATAAATTAACAACAGGGATGTGACTGCTCAAGAAATTAACTGTATTTGTAAACAACAATGCACATTACAATTTGTAGACCATCAGAACTCACAACACAATTAGAGGCAAATGGTGTTTTACACATGATTAAGCCCAAGTGCCATCCTTGAATTCATGATTAAACTAACATACGTGTCAATGGTAATCCTGGGTGACCAAGAAAACCTTACAACAGAGAGTTGAGGTTTGCCTATAATCCTAGCACTACGGGGTGGGAAGACAGGTGGATTTCTGTGACTCTTGGCCAGCATGGACTACACTGTGTGACTCTGTTCACAAAGTCTCACTGACAAGGCTACCTAAACATGAACTAAACAACAAAAAACAACAGATATGCTAATGTGGACCAGGGAAAGCCCAGGAAGCCTTAATCATATCCAAAGAACTACAGGCAGCAAAGGAATGCTGGGGGCAGGAGAAAGTCTTCCCCAGAGAAGTGCACACCAACTGATAATCCAATACCAAACGGTCAGCCTTGAAAACAAACATAGGTACCATTCTACAGACTGAGAAGGCCGTATTTGTGTATTGTAAGAATATCTATGTAGCAATAATTACTGAAAAAGCAGGCTATGAATTTGAAAAGAAACAAAAAGGAGTATATGAGGAGGTTTGGAGGGAGAAAAGGGAAGGGTGAAGTGGTACAATGATGTTATAATAAACAAAAGTAATAAAAATATAAAATTCAAAGCAAAACAATAAAAATGAAAAAGAAAACTGTAAGTTACACACACACAGTGTTTATAAGAATTACCTTCACAATCTTAAAAGCATAAAACCTGGGGTCATAGCCTTTATCTCACCATTTTGATTTTCTCCAAACAATTTTACATTTCCTAGAATTTATGGAAATTGTATTTGTTGAGGCTCTACTGTAGTGATGATACTTAAGGGTCACATGTACTGGTGAACTGAGATGCAGTAAGAAATCTTTTTGGTGGAACCTGTCCTTTAAGTTTCCAAACTACCCTATCCCAGCCCATGCCTGGCACCTAAGGCACAGGTGATGAAGAACATCCATTCTTGGCCTCCACCATACCTGCTCCAGTCCCTGGCATCTTTCAATGTAAGCTGAACTTGCTTTTTATGCTTCTCACAGCACTGTGCCTAAGGTGGCCCTTTAACATGATGTATGATCAAATGATTAAGAGGATTGGTAAAATATAATTCTGGCCATATAGTTTTAATGAAATATTACAAAACCCTTTTGGTTTCTCCTTCATTCTCTCTTTTAGCAGCAGGTCCACATCATTATCAGCTAAAATGGAAAAGATTGAAAGTTCTTAAAACTTTCTTAATTTAGCCCTAAAACTAAAGCTAAGAATACCAAAGAATAAACCATTACCATAATATTTTCCAATAAATTTTTCTCGTTAATGATATATTTTATAGAAATCATTTTAAAAACTTCTAGAGCATTTTGTTTTATACTCGTAAATGTTTTCTTTGCTAATTGGTGCAAGATAAAGAGTTCCTTTCCTGGGTTCTTTGACTTGGGAGTGAATAACTTTCAGAATCACAGTTGTTTTTATGTAAGCTGAAATGATCTCACTCCAGTAGTTGGTGGCAGTCTGTTGTGAAACACTAAGCAAGTTATCTGATATTGAAAGCTTTCATTTATAGTCCTGCTCCCAGGGTTTATCCCCATTCTCATTTTAGAGTGCCTCTCACACCCTCTCTTCCATCCTCTCTAACAGCCCCAGTTTAACTTTCAGAACTGAGGGTTAGATGCACATCCATCTTTCTATAGGAATTTAGCATCGATATAAGTTTCCTCTATGAATGAATGCCTATCAACTTCTGCATTAACTTGGATCAATGATTTTCAACCTCTGGGTCATGACCCCCAAACCGTTGGGAAATATAGATACTTACATTGTGATTCTTAATGATTTACATTACAATTCATAACACTAGCACAAGTAAAGTTATAAAGTAGGAACAAAAATAATTTTATGGTTGGGGGGTCAACACAACATGAGGAGCTGTATTAAAGGTTCACAGCATCTAAAAGGTTGAGAATCAGTAGTTTGGATTAGAGCTCATTTCCTAGAGATCAACTTCATTATACTACCAAACATCAGTGCTGTTTTTTTTATTATAAACATTTCCTTATGGTTAATGAGCTGATATTTGCAGCAGAAAATATAGGATCAACACAAGTCTCTGTAGATGGTGAATGGATAAAGGAAATGTAGTGTAGGCATATAGACAATACATGGATACAAAAGGAAGGAAATCCACCACTGTAATGGCAAGGATGAAACTGGAAGACATGATAAGAGAAATAAACCCAACATAGAAGAAAATAGTGCGCTATTTCCCTAATGTGAGGAATCTTAAAAAGTCAAACTCATAAAAATCAAAGAGTAGAATCATGAGTATGAGGGACTAAGGTGTGTAGAAATTGGGACGGTGTTGGTCAAACGTTCATTTATCCAGGATAATTCCTGGGCGTCTAATGTACAACAGGGTGACTATAGTTAATACTGATACATTTACTCTTGAAACTTGCCAAAAGTGGATCTTTAATCACACACACATTCCAATTGTAATTTTTAAGATAATAGATTTGTAAATTAGATTATTTCATACTTTATGCATATGACACATAATGTATACTTTAAATATTCTTCTTTGTAGGAATATATATCATTTTGTCTATTTCTATTTGATCATTTTTATTGGAAAATAATTCTGCTTAAGAAACCAAATTAACCAAGGGGCATAAAACACACCCACAACCATATATATTTTGATTTGGCACACAAATGGCCATACATTATAAATTTTTAACTATATTATTAATTTTATATGTATGGGTGTTTTACATACATACATGGCTATGCACCACATGTGTGCAATGTCCATGGAGGCAAGAAAGGGCACCAAAGGCCCTGGGATTAGATATACAGACTGTTGTGAGACACCATGTGGGTGCTGGGAATCAAACCTGAGTTCTCTAGAGGCGCCACCAATGTTCCCCTAAGCCATTTCTCTACATTTTATTTTATAATATAATATATTTTTCTTCTCAATTATTGGTGGGAGCAGTTTAAATAAGACACAATTAAACAATGACAATCTGTTCAACTTTTGGTACATGACCTACTTGAATTTTTTAATAGTTGAAATATTGAGAAATAAAATCACTGAGACACTTTTCTCAAAACCATGTTGACCTCCATTTTGTTTAATAATGTTACTTTTTATCGTGTAATGGGAATGGTGTGGACTTTGGGATAGTCCTGACTTCAAAACCTGACTTCAGTCACTTATTCAGAGCCAATATTTAACCTTTCAAAGTAATGTTCTTCCATTGTTTGTGACAAGATCTGTGAAACATTATCTTGATTGTTAATTGCCCTCTTCGTTTACATATTCATTAATAATATGGAATTTTGTATTTCAAGCTCAGTCTTACCTATCAGGAAAGTAATACTTTGCATTGTGTGGTTTAGAGATACAGGCATGGGTTATCAACTCAGATGTGTAAGAGAAGCTGTCCTAAAACAGATGAATAAAATGTTTTGGTTTGAAAACAGTCTAGACAAGTGGAGTTTTTATAATTTTTAAGTGATTTGGGGAACAATAAGAAGTTAACGCTGCTCAGATCTGACCTGGCTATTGCCAAAAAAAGTGTATCCAATATTGACAGGTTTCCAGTATTTTAAAAAGAAGCAATGTTTAAGGAACTGAAATTTCATTATATGTCAAGGGCAGGAAAGATGGAAGTCACATAAATGAAGTCTTAAACAGAGAACAGGGTATTCTGAGCAGACAGGCCTCTCTCTTCACAAACACTCTACTGGAGGGTGGCAAGCCTTCAGGGGTGATGGTGAGGAGAAACAAAACTATTATTGTTTTCTAGGGAACACTTATAAGGGTATCTCTTGTTAGGTCTGACATAGGAGAAGAAACAGCAGTAGGGTGATTGTCTCTTACTAGACCAAGAATGCTAGATGAATAGCAACAGCAGAGGTAGCCACCAACACTGATCACAAATGCCCAGTGTTTTTTAACATCCTAAAGCAAACAGGATTCTTCTTATCTTTTGAAAATTATATTTTCTTCTTTCTAGAATCTCTCCCTCAATTTTTTTTGGAATACATCCTAGAATTGCTCCTAAGAAACAATATGCTTAAAATAATGAGATTTCTATCCCCTAGTTCACTGGCCTGCCCATCTTCAACTATAAGGGACAGAGAGTTTGGACTGAAGCAGTCATCAGCAGAAACTAAAAATAAAGAAATGCCAGCTCCCATTCCCACAGAGGAATTTCAAATTTGGAAATCCTAATGGATTTCCCACTTCTGCACCAGAACAGTTTTCTTTGATCATCTCATCAGTTATGGCCTCTCCTGCATGCTTTTTCTCAGATCTAACCTTTGCCCCCAAAGGCAGATAAGTAATAGTAGAAAAGGCTACAAAGGAAGAAAAATAATTTAAATCCAATTCCATCTATTTGCACAGAAAATTAATCTTTCTTATCACATATGGAAGGTAAGATAGCACCTACCTCTCTGGGATAGCATGTGAATTACCATGTTTGATGCATACTAGTGGTTATTAAAAGACCCGTTAGACCACAAGCTAGACCTGACATAAGAGATTCAAATTCTTTTATATGTGCATCAAGAATAATGTTTTCTTCTGTCCCCCAAAGTGTGTGAATGTGTAGAAGAGATGAGGGGCAGCTTGGATCTACCTTATCATCTTTCCCTATATTCATTGCTAGTTCACAAAAGTCCTATTAGTTTAAGAAGTTTTCAGTATTAGGAGTTAAGCTAGAAATAGCATCTGACTAATTTGTGTTCACTTACTAAATTGTCTGTGAAAAAAATAAAAAGGAAAGCACAACTTAAAATATAGACGAGAAAGTACAACGTTGGCTTAATGGACCTTTTGAAAAAAAACTCATAAAAGGTCCTGAGAAAGGCACTCAAAGTGCAAAGCTGGTTAATTTTGTTATTTTGTTCAAGGAAATGACGTTAAAGCTTTTGAGAGAAAATGAAAACAGAGCCAGCTTCTGTGGCTAGAAAAGTCAATGCATTTAATCTTTTATTTCCAGTGACTGGCTTCATCAAAGGCACAATTCAGAGATTTACTCTTAATTTTTCTCTCTAATGAATAAAGCCAAGCTAAAGGCTAAAAGAAAAGGACATAAAAACCTTTACTATATAAACGCACTTGTCTCATGAAGAGAAATCTAGTTTGGATGAAGTTAAAATTCAACACAAGTCAAGAGCGGTCTTTCTCCCCCTTGGGTGAAAGTACTGTTGAGTGCGGTCATTCACCAATTGCACCTTGAAAGCATTGCAAGTCAGTGAGCAGCTCTGCTTTCGGCTACATGTTTTAACTTTGTGAATTTGTCCAAAGGAAACTTTATTCTGCTCTGGAGCATTTCAAATGAGAAACTTCTCCAGACTGATTCAGAAAAAGGTTAATTGTGTGTTCTTGATGCTGAAGTGGATCATGTCCAGTTTCTCATGACCTCTTTTTATAAGTAGCTGCAAGTCACTTCATTATTGCAAGGGCATATTCTTTAACCTCACTGGGCACTTTTTGTATCATCACTTGAGTGTCATCCAAGTACCCCAAACCCGGAGAATACTGTCCCCCTAGACTTGAACCAGCACCTGAATTTTCTCTTTGTTTATGACTCCGGATCAACTCTGGCGTGACACTTTTCCCCAGCTATCACATCCTACACTTCACTAAATCCTGTCAATATCACTTCCAACATTTCTCTTGAATCTCTCCATTCTGTTTTTTTTTCTATCCCATCAACAGCTTCCAAATTGGGATTTTTGCTTTGACCCTTGCCTTCTCTCTGATATATTCCCTTTGCAGAAGGCAAGGCACTTAAAAAAAAACTATTTAAAAAAAATCACATCACATCACTCTGGGACTTAAAGTTTTCCATGGCTTCTTCTCCTAAAATAAATCCCCAAATTTCTCCCTCCAGCATCTAGACCATAGCCTCTTCATGTAACTTTCTTCCACATATTCTGTAACCCTTCATTACAATATTGTCTGAAAAAAAAACCAAAAAAAAAAAACAAAAAAACCCTCCAATTTTGTTTAAGTAATGTGGTCATTCATTAGGTGGTTTCCTTTTTGTGGAATGCAATTTCTCATGTTCTTCTAATGGTTTCTACTTTCTCCCATGTATGTCTTGTTTCTTTTCCAAGAATGCATTCCTGAAGGTCTGGTTAAAGCATCTGTTCCATTGCTCCATTCAGGTCTTCTGTGCCATTGTTCCCTACTTGGCTTTGTTTTGTTTGTGTATGTGTGTGTAGGCATGTTTGGTTGTTTGTTTCAAAATTAACAAAGAGCAATCATTTTATGTGCTTACTTGTTCTTTTCTCCCTATCTCTAGGATATAGAATTCATGAATATTGGTATAGTGTCTCATCAATCCTGACTATTAGACAGAATAGATATGCAAAAACTTTGAAGTGAATGATTAAACAGCTAGAGCTAATAGATAATCTTAGAGCAGGATGCCCTTATTGGGCATTCATCTCCTGGGAATAAGAGCTGGCATTCAAGTACATTATTCAATTCTTTTACAACTCAGAAGTCATAACAAGGCTTTTTAAAAAACCAAGATATTTGAACATTTCTGCTTTCCTGAATAGATCACATATACCTGCCTGTGTTTACAATGATTTCCTATGTTCTTTTTAAACCTATCTGGGACCAAATGTTCTATCTAATTCCAGACTTTCTCTTTTTGTTGAATGGCAATTTCTTGTGCAAATATGCTTCAAATATTCATTCAACACTTTGAACAATATGACAAGTAACTGTTTTGTGCATGTACTTCCAGGCAGTAATAATCATCTTTTAGCCTTACCAATATCAATTAATTACATTACCACATCTTCAGGGGATCAACTTTCATTTATTTAATCATTTAGTTTTTAAGACAGTAAGTTGACACTAGCATTAGAAATGTGACTTGAGTCAGGATAAACATTCAATTATGTTTCTTTCCTCAACTCTGAAGATGATTTCTTTCTCCTAATTCCACATGACTTTGGTCCTTTCATCAACATCCATTGCTTAGGTTCCTTTCCCTTCTTCTTTCTCATGCCTCATGTTACCCTGGTCTCCTGGCTACATTTGTACCCATTCTATCCTTTGCTTCCTCCTTTTCACCTCTAACTTTGGTAACATTCAGTGCTCTGGCATCATCTCTGGTCATTTTATACACGAATCCTCTGCTGTGGATAAAGCCTTCATTGAAACCATTTGAAGACCACCCCCATATCTCTTTAGCTTTGTCAGTACCAGGACCCCATTGTTTGCTGTTTATGAAAGGGAGTGTCACCACCACGTTGCTCAGATTGGCCTTAAGCTCCTGGGTACAAGTTCAACCTTACTAGTACATAGTACGATAGTGCCTGCGCCATCACACCTGGCTAGAATTGTATTCTTGAGATTATTGAGTAAAACGATGGCATACAGAGTGTGCACAGTCCAGTGAATGCCCTTGATTCGTGGAATTGGAGACCTAACTAGGCAAGAAGATAAGGAAAAATCAAAGAATTTCATAATTTAGAAGGTGTTTTAAGAAATTTGTGAGACAACTAGCTGTCACCACATAAAAAGCACAAATTCCCTGGATGGAGGGGGCGGACCTTGGACTTCCCACAGGGCAGGGAACCCTGACTGCTCT
>LOJH01002971.1:1732-40597 GCA_001685095.1 Ellobius talpinus
GCCAATAAGAGGCTAGAGCTAATGGGCCAGGTAGTAATTTAATTAATACAATTTTCTTCTGTGTGGTTATTTCGGGGGTTAAGCTAGCCAGGTGGTGGGATGCAGTCCGCTCCTCCTCTACAACACATAGAAGTTGCTTCAGAGTTTTCCAAATGAAGGGACATGATATATTCTGAGTAAAATGAGAATATTGGAGTAGGACTCTGAAGGCCCATCCAGATAAATAAGTTGGGATAATACAGTTACACTGTATTTTTTTTTTTTTAGTTTCTGTGCCAAACTCTGAATGACTTGTAGGAACTAACCCTCTGCAAGCTTCTGCTTGCTGGGACATGGGGTAGTCTCAGAACCACTTTGTGAGTTTCCTGGAGTTTAGAGGACCCCTCAGTGCTGACTTATAATAGTCCCCATATTCATTCTTTCACACTCACATCCAGGCACTGTGGGGGTCTTAGAGTCATTTTATCAGTTTTCTGAAAGGGAAGAGATCACTCCACACTTTCAGAGTCAAGCTGAAAGCATAGGATTGATTCTAAAAGCCTCTTTTGTGATAGAAGAACTCCAAATAATGCAAATTCACCCCTTCGCTTAACATTATACCAGAGAGGTCCTACTTGAAGGCAGCAGTAGCTTGCTCAGTCAGTTCTTGGAAATTCTACCTAGGACCCATTTTAGAAGGTTCTGAAGATGAAGACTGTTTTTGTCCTTGATGAAAGTCTGGTCAGAGAGTGGACTGAGAAAGCCCCAATCCAGATAGAGGCTCCCACAATATTAAAGCTGTACCAGTGGGGTGAGCACTGCACCAAATGGTGGAACATATGGGCAGTGGAGGTCCTGAGTTTTTTGTCAATCTGTAATTGTGGATAATGCAGAGGATCGATGTTTACATGTCCATTTAGATCAGATTTCAGCTTTCAAGGTATATTTAGCACTGGAGAGTAGACTGCTGAAATCCCACTCCATCTAGATGGTACTCAAATAAATCAACTGTGGTGTATTTCAAGGAATAAATCTCTTATTCTCCCTTTCCTAGGAGGGACTAACAGCCAGATTCAGAAAGAGATTAGGAGATTCAGAAAGAGAAGAGGCAGTGTGCCTGTTGGTAAAAATGTGAATATTTATTGGGCTGTGAAATCTCCACCATAGATAGAAAAGATGGGATAATCAAGCTACAGTGTGCACTTTTTTCACCCTGAAACAAAGTATGGTTCAACTGGGGACATGAACCTCTCCCCTATCGTCAACATCTAATTTTGGGAATGAGATTTCTGCCCTTCAGATCACACATGGGTTTCCATTCTCTCACCAGCCCTGGAGACACTGGGGAGAGCATAATTGAACTCAATGCACCACTTTGTTACAGCTTGTAAAGTTATCAGGGAAGTGTGGGCCTTGTTCTGGGGAAATAGCCTCATAACTGCAGAGGTAAAATACTGGATCCCTGAAGTAGGATCTACTATGAAATAATCCTTCTGTACACTGTAGGGATATATGTCACTGTGACTGCTTTAATTAAAAAGCTGAATGGCCAATAGTGGAACATTATAACGTTAGGTGGGAAGACAAAACTGACAATGATGAGCTGAGGAAAGGTAGAGTGAGAGAAGGGGTCAACCAGTGGCAAAGGAAGCAGGACCTGTAGAAAATGAGCTTACAAGCCATGAACCATGTGGCAAAGTATACTTAAGAAATATGGGTTAAATTAGATATAATTGTTAGCTAGCAAAAAACCTGAGCATTGGCAGAGCATTTGTAATTAATATTAAGCCTCTGAGTGATTATTAGAGAGTCTGCAAGGCAGGGTGAATAATCTATACGAGGACCCAGAAAGACATCTGATTCCAGGTATCCAAAACGGCCTCTGCTTTCAGCCTAGACTGCTCAATGGGAAGACCATGGACTAAAGGTGCTACTTCCTTTTCAGGGAGTAAGGTTGGAATCAAGGGTGACCTGGCCTGGAAGATGAATCTGAGGGTTATCAGGGGCTTTTTGAGGAGCAAATAGGAAAACCTTCATAATTCCTAGGACAGTACATAAATACTGCTCAGTCTGTGAGTCTAGAGAAGCTCCACCCAGGTTGTACAGATGTGCTTCATTTTCACTTCTGTCTCCTCTTTAAGGAAGGAGAGTTTGTTAAGTGAGAGAAACAGAGTCAGAGAAGCAGAGGGAGCCAGGTGATTTTGCCAGAGGTGGTATCTGGTAACCGCAAGTAGTCTAGGTAAGTAACCGTGGTATGAATTGGACGTGTGATAAGAATTAACCTCCTCACAAGCCAGGGACCATATGGAGCTGTATGTACACTATTCTGATGCCTTCAAATTTCTGACTGGGGAACTGTTGTGGATGCCCTCTCTTAGGCTTCTCGAATTGGAGTAAAAATTCTGGGAGGGGACCATATCAGTGCTAGTGTTGATGTCAGATGAGCCGAGAGAGACACACATGAAAAGCAGAAGGAGTCAATGTGTGGACCTTCCTTAAGGACTGAAAATAAAGCAAATTATAAAAGGATAATGCTATCTGGCTATGTGATAGTGTCAGTCCTTAGCAGCATTAAGTGTTTTGATTTCTTAAATTATCTCAGAAAGAAATGTGTGCGTCTTTGGAGAGATGAATTCTGGTGTAAAGGGGAGATATCAAGAAGCACAAAAAAATTTCAAGTGTACTTAGGAAGCACCATCTTAGCAGAGGTAAGTCATCACTGGGGATCCCATACAAAGGTTGACAGGATAAGAGTGTGTCAACAACTCACTTCACCTGGGAGGTAAGGAACTAGAAGAGAGTGGGGCATACAGGCAGAGAGATCTCAAGATATGGCAAGGTCCAAGTAAGGAAACCAAAGGATAACCAAAGGAATTTTCAGTTCAGACACAAACAGAGATACCACAAAAGTCTTCCTAGAACCCTGTCTCTCTCACAGTCCTCTGCAAATCTCTTACTCTGGAACTTGTATTCTGTTTTCAGGACTTTGTCTATGGTAACATAAGGATCTTCTAAAATACCACTTGGTCAAAGTCATCAAAAGGAGGATCAGGTATGTGGGAGGACTCAAGGTGAGAAATGAGATAGTCGCACCAGCAACACAGGGAACCAAGTACCCAGTTAGCAGTGGGAAAATCCAAGCACTTTGTTAGGATCCTTTCCTCTTAGCGCTAGTTTCCCCTAACAGAAATAAACATTTGCTTTAAGAAAGAGACACTTTGATCACAGAAAATTTTTAGACCTCTCCATCTATCCAGGCGAAGATCAGGTTGGTATCCAATCCTTGCATAAGGGGACCATAATGAAATGGGATGCGGTCCCCCTGAAAAGCTGTAAGGAGGTGTGAGGAACCCACACTATTCTATCTCACAGCCTTCTGTTCTATCTTAGAAGCTCAGAAACTTGTTCTGAGAATGTACTCAGGCAAAAGGGGTACACCCTTTCAGGCTCTTAGAGCACAAGCAGGAACAGATTTCTTTGGCCCTAGAACAACACTCAAGGAAAACCTGTAGCATTCTGAGAGCCATCCAAAGAGTAGCTTTCAGAAGTTATTCATCTTCTCCTTTTCTTTCCCAGGTCTGTGAATCTTAATCACTGGACTTGTTTGTGAACCTGAACTTGCCTGTTCTTTCAAAGGAAACTTAAGGTGAATCCTACTGAAAACAGGAAGATCTTGAACCTCTCAGACCATCCTCAGGCCCAAAAGGAGGAAAGGGGCCCAGAGGGTGCTCAGGTTCCCATGCATGAGATAGGGAGGTGGGACCCACTGCTACCTTCTCAGGGTATGTATCTGTTGGAAGAATGCTCAGTTCTTCCCAGAGTTCTCAGAAAGCCTCCTCTCCTCCCACTGTTGTGGGCTCCATTGCAGGAGCACCATCTGCTGAGGCCTCTGGCAACCAAGCTAGCAAATTGGCTAACCCAGAGTTAGCCCTGCATGATACACTAAACGAAATGATAGTTGATTTGGTGAGTTTCCTGTTCATCAAGTATAGGAGGAAGCAGTGGGCAACTAGGGCACAAATGCTGGATAGGGTTATGAGATATTATGAGAATTACTACTCTATGATATTTAGTAAAGTCTCTGAGTGCATGAGGCAGGACTTTGACATTGACATGATACATGTAGACGTCTAGTTGTACATCTTGATACTGTCCTAGTGATCACCTATGATAGAATGTTACATAGTATTCTGGGAGTACCCAAGATGGACCTGATAATTAAACTGTCATGTGTTTCGTCCTCACAAAAGAAAACTCTCGGTGAGCACATAGTCTGTCATGTGTTAAATATCATGGGGCTGTATGTTGGAAGAAATTAATTCATATTTGGGTTCCCCAAAAGTCTTAGTACTAAGGAGTTTGTGTTAGAAGTGTATGTGGAATACAGGCAGATGCCAAACAGCTGTTCTCCTCTCTGTGAGTTGTGTTTTTTTGCCACCTTCATTAATCAGAATCCCAGATCCTACTACTCCAGGTCTGCAGCGGCTTTGGTAGATGAGATACAGAGGACCTAGGCCTGAATTGCCCAACAAATAATACCCCTGCCCTGACCAGCCCACACTCTAGTGTCCTGGAAGTTTTCAGTCAATATCAGGTCAGGCAGTGCAAGAGATCTAAGGACTATACCCTCATTGGAGTGCTGGTGGGAGGAGTGTGGGAACCATTTCTTTCTTCCTGTTCTGACTGGGTGATTTAGGCAATCTTGGCATTGTAAAATACTGCTACTTTTACTACAAAGATTATTAGCTTGAGACTTTTAAGGTTACAAATGATATTTGTTATACATACATGATTGTTGATCCATGTTAGGAAGCTATTATTTTCTTCAAAACAAATGAGTATGACCTCTAATTTGTAATATGTCACAAAATATCAAGATACTGAAATTGAAATTTCTTGGACCATGGGAAAGAAATTGGCATTAACATGAAGAACAGAATAAAATTAATTTTTTTCTTGTCTTACAGTGTTTACTTTCTCATTCTGGTTAAGTAATTAAAATTAAAACTAAAGCAAGCAGAATGTAATCTGTTCCCCAAACCTTCACTGAGCAACTGCACTTAGCAAGGCCCCGTGCTAGCAAGGGAACATAACAGAAGCCATGTCCATCATTAGTCATACAAAGATACAGTGCAGAAACCACAGCTCTGAGAGGAAGGCAGTAAACAGTATTTGAGACTCCAAAAACAAGTGCAGGAGGGCTGCAGATGCCTCTCCTGGAGTGATCATCCCAACATCAGTGCTAAAAACCAAGGAACTTGGGAGACTGGGAGAGATGATTGTAATTAACTGCAAAGGAGCTCAGGCCAGGCCCTTGGGAGGTTTGGCAGCCTTAGGGATGAGTGTTTTTGATCTTAGCCATTCTGACAGGTGTAAGATGTAGTTCAAAGTCATTTTGATTCACATTTCCCCAATGGCTAAGGAAGGTAAACATTTTTTTAAATGTTTCTCGGCCATTTGAATTTCCTCTGCTGAGAATTCTGTTTAGATCTGTACCCCATTTTTAATTGGATTATTTGCTTTTTTGATATCTAGGTTCTTAAGGTCTTTATGTAATTTGGCTATCAACCCTCTGTCAGATATGGAGCTAGTAAAAAACAAATCCCTTTTGTGGGGTGCTGTTTTGTTCTCTTGATGATATCCTTTGTCTTAAAGAAGCTTTTCAGTTTTATGAGGTCCAATTAGTTAATTGTTCTTAGTGCCTGTGCTATTGGTCTTCTGCTCAGAAAGTTGTCTCCTGTGCCAATGTGTTTAAAGCTATTCTCCACTTTCTTGTCTATCAGATTTAGTGTATCTGGTTTTATATTGAGGATTTTAATCCACCTGGACTTGAATTTTGTGCAGAATTATAGATATAGTTCTATTTCTATTCCATTACATGCTGGCATCCAGTTATACCAGCCCCACATGTTGAAGACACTTTCTTTTTTCCATTGTATAATTCTGTCTTCTTTGTCAAAAATCAGCTGTCCCCGGGTGTGTGCATTTACATATTGGTCTTCAGTTCAATTTCAGTGAAAGACCTGTCTGTTTTTATGTCAAACCATGCAGTTTTTAGCGCTACAACTCTGTAGTACACCTTATAATCAGAGATGGAAATACCTCCAGAAGTTTTTATTGAATAGGATTATTTTATCTATTCTGGATTTTTTGGTTTTTCTTATGAAGTTGAGTATTAATCTTTCAAGGTCTGTAAAGAATTGTATCCAGATTTTAATTGGGATTGTGTTGAATCTGTAGATTAATCTTGGTAAGATGACCATTTTTATTATGTTAATAATACTGGTTCATAAAATGGGAGATCTTTCCATATTCTAGCATCTTCTTTAATTTTTGTATCCAAAGACTTAAAGTTCTTGTAACACAAGTCTTTCATTTGCTTGGTTAGAGTTTCATCAATATGTTTTACATTATTTGTGCTATTGTAAAAGGTGTTGTCTCCCTGATTTCTTTTTTGCCTATTTATCATTTGTATATGAGAATGCTACTATTTTTTTAGTTAATCTTGTATGCAGCCAATTCACTAAAGGTGTTTATTAGTCATAGGAGTTCCTTGGTAGAATTTTTTGGGTATTTTGTGTATACTATTCTATCATTTGCAAATAATGACACTTTGACTTCTTCCTTTCCAATTTATACCATGTTGATCTCCTTTTTGTTGTCTGATTGCCCTAGCTAGACCATTAAGTACTATATTGAATAGATATGGAGTAGACTACCTTGTCTTATTCCTGATTTTAGTGGAAATGTTTTTATTTTCTCTACATTTAACTTGATGTTGGCTGTAGGCTTGATTTAAATTGCCTTTATTATGTTTATATATGTCTTTTCTATTCCTGATCTCTTCAAGACCTCTATCTTGAAAGGGTTTTGAAATCTGTCAAAGACTTTTGCAGAATTTAATCAGATGATCCTATGTTTTATTTCTCAGTTTGTTTATATGGTGGATTACATTGAAATATTTTCATATGTTAAATTATCCCTACATGTCCGGAAGGAAGAGTACTTGATCATGGATGATCTTTTTGATGTGTTGTTAGATTTGGTATGTGAATATATCATTTAGTATGTTTGTGTCAATGTTCAAGAGGGAAAATAGGTCTGTCATTCTCTTTCTTTGTTGAATCTTTGTATAGATTGGATAACACGGTGGCTATGGTTCCATAAAAATGAATCTGGAAATGGTGCTTCTGTTTCTATTTTGTGGAATAATTTCTGGAGTATTGGTATTAGCACTTCTTTGAGGATCTGATAGAATTCTATGCTAAGGCCATCCAACCCTGGGCTTTCTTTGCTTTGGAGACTTTTAATAACTGCTTTTATTTCCTTAGGAGTTAAATGTTTTTTATATGGTTTATCTGATCTTGATTTATCTTTGGTAAGTGGTACCTATTCTGGAATTTGTTAATTTCCTTTAGGTTTTCCAATTTTGTGGAGTTCAGGTTTTTGAACTATGACTAATTATTCATTGGATTTCCTCATGGTTTGTTATTACGTTCCCCTTTCCATTTCTGATTTTGGTGATTTGAATATTCTCTCTCTGACTTTTAGTTACTCTGGATAAAGGCTTATCTGTCTTGTTGATTTTCTTGATGAACCAACTCTTTGTTACATTAATTCTTTTGTTTTCTTTGTTTCTATTTTATTGATATTAGTCCTCAGTTTGATCAATTCCCGCCATCTACTTCTTTTTGTTCTAGAGCTTTCAAGTGTGCTGTTAGATTGCTAATATGAGATCTCTGCACTTTCTTTATGCAGGAAATTTGTGTTATGAACTTTTTTGGTAGCACCACTTTCATTGTGTCCCATGAGTTTGGGTACATTGTGCATTCATTTTCATTGAATTCTAAGAAATCTTTAATTTATTTATCTCTTCCTTTATCCAGAGTTGATTCAGTGGGGAGTTGGTCAGCTTCCATGAGTTTGTAGGATTTCTGTTGTTGAAATCCAGCTTCAATCCATGGGTCTGATAGGATAGAGGGGGTTATTTCAATGTTCTTGTTTCTGTTAAGACTTGCTATGTGACTGAGTATGTGGTCAGTTTTTTGAGAATGTTCCATAGGTGCTGAGAAGAAGGTATATTATTTTCTGTTTGGATGAAATGTTACATAAATATCTGTCAGTTACATTTGATTAATAATGTCTGTTAACTCCATTTTTTTGTCTGTTTAGTTTTTTGTCTGGATGGCCTGTTTTTTGTTGAGAGCAGTGTAATAAAATCTCCCACTATTAATGAGTGAGGGTCAATGTATTATTTAAGGTTTAGTAATGTTTCTTTTACAAATATAGATGCCCTTGTATTTGGGACATAGATATAAATAATTGAGATGCCATCTTGGTGTATTTTTTTGATGAGTATGAAATGTCCTCCATCTCTTTTTGATTAATTTTATTTTGGTCTGTTTTGTTAGATATTAGAACAACTACCCTGGTTTTCTTCTTGGATACATTTGCTTGGAAAATCTTTATCCAACCCTTTAATCTGAGGTAATTTCTCTGTTTGATGTTGAAGTCTGTTTCTTATATGCAGCAAAAGGATGGAGTCTGTTTTAATATCCATTCTGTTAAACATTTCTTTTTATTAGGAAATTGAGTAAATTGATATTGAGAGATATTAATGACCCATGACTTTTAATTTTTGTTATTTTCATGGTGGTGCTGGTGATAGTGTGTGTGTGTGTGTGTGTGTGTGTGTGCCTGTGTCTGTGTCTTTGTGTGTATATGTATAACCCTTCATTGGGTTATGCTGCTGTGAGATTATTTATCACCTGTATTTTTATGGGTGTACTTAAGCTCTTTGGGTTGGAATCTTCTAATACCTTCTGTATGGCTGGATTAACTGAAAGTTATTGTTTTAATTTAAGTTTGTCATGAAATATCCTGTTGTCTCCATCTATGTTGAATAAAAATTTTGTCTGGGATAGTAGTCTGGGCTGGCATCCATAGTCTATTAGAGTCTGCAAGACATCTACCCAGGCCCTTTGGGCTTTTAGAGACTCATTTGAGAAGATGGTTATAATTCCAGGGTTCTGTTTTTTATATGGTACTTGGCCTTTATTCCTTGCAGCTTTTAATATTCTTTCTTTGCTTTGTCTGTTTAGTGTTTTTTTTTATTTTTATGTGGTATAGGGACTTTCATTTCTGATACAATCTATTTGTTGTTTTTAAGACTCTTTTACTTTTACAGGCATATCCTTTGTCCTTTAGGATTTTTTCTTCTATCATATTTTAAAATATATTTTCTGGGTTTGGGGGCTTGGATTTTCTTCTTCTATTCCTATTATGCTTAGGTTTGGTCTTTTCATAGTGTCCCAGATTTCCTGGATATTTTGTGTTAGGAATCTTTTTTTAGCTTTAATATTTGTGACTTATCAATCTATTGCCTTTCTCAGGTTTTCAACACCTGAAATTCTTTCTTCTATCACTTGTACTCTGTTGGTGATGCTTATGTCTATAGTTCTTGTTCACTGACCTAGATTTCCCATTTCCAGAATTCCTAAAGTTTATGCTTTCCTTATTGTTTCTATTTCCATTTTCAAATCTTTAACAATTCCTTCATCTTTTCACTTGTTTTTGGTTTATTTTTTTCTTTGTTTTCTTGTAATTCTTTAAGGGTTTTATGTATGTCCTTCCTTCCTTTTTATTTGTCTTTTTCTTGATATATTTAATGTTTTTTTCATTTCCTATGTAATGATGTCTATCATCTTCATAAAGGTGATTTTAAGATTGTTTTCTTATGCTTCAGCAGTTCTTGATGTTGTAGGATAGTTAGGCACTAATGGTGACATATTTCCCTAGCTCTTGTTGATTATGTTCTTACACTGACATTTAGGCATCACAATTATATGTCAAGGAGCCAATTTATGAGCTTGTCTTTGTCAATGGTTGTTTTATTCCTTGGGTTCTTCTGGTCTTTATGGCCCTGATTAATTGGAGGTCAATGTGACCTCTGATCCAGTAGGAAGTCTCTGTCTAAGTTGGGGGCTGGATTTCTGGTGGCTAGCTTGATCTTTGGTGCATCAGGTGGTCTCTGATTCAGTTTGGGTTTGGGATATGGTAATTAAGAGGGGAGTGGGAATTTGGTATTCTGATTAAGTGGAGGAGGACAACTGGTAGGCTGCCTGTATGTGGTTCTGGTCCAGTAGGAAATCTCTGTCTGAGCTTTCATATCTGTTTCACTGACTTTCTTGGCTTGTACCTTTTCTTCAATCTGTCACGGTCTGCACCAGTTCTTCTGACAGGTGTGGTCTTCACCTGAAAAGCAAAATTCCACCATAGTTGAGGACAAAGGCACTGCAGTGGGGTGGGAGTTGGAGCAAGACAGGGCAGGCAGTGGAATAGGTCTTGGGGAACTGAATCTAGGATCTAGGGAGCAGGGATTTCTGTAGGTAGTTGGATCACTAACCCATTCTTATGACTGGTATGGCCTGCTTCTGGTTAGTAGACCCTTACTATTTTTTCTATTGCTTATGCATTATATGCTTTATAAGGTCTAAATGGCCTTTTAAAAAGTATCTTCTTTCATTCTTTTCTGCCTACCATGATCAAAATAGTTTCTTCAACCCATCAGAGCAACTAGGAAAGTTTGCATTTTGAGGTCTTGCTTGGTTTTAAAATCACAATTTGGAGCCTAGTACCCTTTTACAACCTGTGTGGTACTTTTGTCATCCAGTACTTCTGGAACATTTTCATCCTTAGAGTATGACCTTCACACTGCACTCTAACCCTTGCCAACTACAAAATGAGGAATGGCCAGAAGCACACAATCTTCTTTTTGCATCTTCACACATACTATGAGCCAGATCCCATATCTGGCAGACAGGTAAGATTTTGCTTATCAGTGAATACCCCTGAGTGCCTGACATAGTGATGACTCGGGCTCTATAGGGGTCTCGCCATGGAATGGGGACCTAAATACTTATCTGTCATCTGCTATTGTCTCCTTCCAAAAATATCTTCACTCCTAAAATCTGCTAAAAGGTCTACATGTCAAATAATGGAAGAACACTCCACAAATTCTCAGCAGTGTTAGAACTCTCTCCAAAAGGATTCCTCTTTCCATGATGGTATACATGCTCTAATTGTCCTAAGTATCTTTTCCAAAACTGTACTCTTCATTCTGAAGATTCAGAGGATTAGTTATTTCCATGCTTTCTGATATATTTTATATGTATGTAAGTAGGCATATAAATGTAAATACTTTAAGAATATTTAGACTACTAATGATCTTTAAAAAACAAACAAATGAACAAATAAGATCTCAAAAAATCTATATCTTAGCCAGTACTATTAAGTTATAACCTTAAATAGTTTTTAAAAGTTGACACTTTAAAAAAATTATTTTAAAACTTACAAAGACATTTTAGACTTTACAGATAATCTTAATGTATCACATTATAATAACATATTTGAAAAATTATTTAGCTATGTTTTTAGTTTAAGAAAATATAAACTCATGACAAATTTTATTCTTCTCTTAATGTCTTATCTTATTCTGTATGCCTCATAAGCATTAATCAAAAGTAAATATATTTTCTAATATCAACAACAATAGTACAATAATTTCAATGTGACTGTTATAATGACCTAAAATTTTAACATTATTTAATTATGTTTTATCAAAAAAGAAAAACTATTATAGTATTTATTTGTATTCTACTAGATATATAAGTTACTATACAGGTTTTCTTTGTTTTAAATAGTCTCCTGAATATCATTTCAAATTACATTATTAAAATTTGCTTTCTAAATTTTGTAATAGGAACAATAATGTTAAGATTACAACATATTATAAAAAGACTGAGCATAATCTAATGGACAAATGTAGACAGAAAGTAAGCTTTTATTTTCTGGAAACCAAGACTGAAGTAATCACACAGAAACTATATTAATACAACACTGTTTGGCCAGTGGCTCAGACATATTCTTAGTAAGCTCTTACTTCTTAAATTAACTCATCTCTATTAATCTATGTATTGCCACAAAACTATGACTTACCAGTAATATTCAGGCATCTTTCTCCATTGGTGTCTGTATGACATCTCTTTGACTCTTCCTACACTCTCTCCACATCTCTGTTTAGATTTCCTGCCTGGCTTTACTTTGCTAAGCCATTGGCTGAAACAGCTTTATTCATCAACCAATAAAAGCAGCACATATACAGAAGGACATCCCATATCATCTCCCTTTTTCTGTCTAATTTAAAAATAAAGCTTTAAATTTAACATAGTAAAATTACATATACCAAACAGTTATCAAGCAAGAATTATAGTTATAATATTTAGAGCATTTATATTTGACAAATTAAGGAAAATACACTATTATCTGTTCTATCTTTGTGAGTGTAAAGTTTTATATCTAATTTATCATTTATCATTACCAAAGAAAACTGTAACTATCCAGTCTTCAACTCCATCAAAGATCCCAGAATGATATATAATATTACATAAGTAAGCAAGAAGTGTGTTGTAATCAACTTCCAAAGTTCTAGAAATGACAGAGATATCTTGCTTCCTGGACAGTCACCCAAAGTTCTTTTATAAAGTTGAGTCATACATAAATCTTTGGCCTACAGGCCCATAATATCTGGCAGATTTTTCAATGAAGCAGGAAATTTGAAAATCTCATTGCCTTGTAATGACAAAGTTCATCAGTTCCTTTCTTCTGTGTCTTACAGAATGCCTGGCAGTTTCTTCTGCAAAGCAGGAACCCAGAAGGACTATCCATCTTTTAGAAAGTTCATCAGTCACTTTTCTGTGAGACCACAATGTACAGTTCATACAGTATACCATTAAGCAGTTCAGGCAAGAAACAGTTTCTTGAACAAATGGATAGCCTTGTCACATTGAAGGCAAATTTCATAATCAGTTTCTTCAATGCCCACCAACCTCTCTGAAGTAATTGGTGCTGCCAGAAGCAGACAAGTCACACTGTTCAGAAAATTCTAAGTTATTAAAACATTTTAAATGCCATATTTTGTAGGTCTTAGAAAGGTTTAAAGAATACCTATCCATCTGAAATATATCTCTGTATATCAAGAAAATATAACATAACTTCAGTTTGACTATTATAGATGACTACGTATTAATCTACAATTTTTATTATATTTAAATGAGATATATAAGAATAATACCTTAAACAAGCATAAAAATATACATATAACAAGACTGACATTAAATTTGTATCAAATTTAAGTTCATGCCAAAGTCCATACCAATGTAAAGCATTCATTTCTTTATCATATCCCCCTTTGTTTTCTTTAGAAAGACATTGGCTGTAATGATTAACCATTTAAAATCAACTCCTGTAAATGAAAACAAACATTTATGAACAGTATTTGGAAATTTGGCTATAGCATTTTAGACCAATTCCTGCTCATTGTGGGTGCTGTTAATCAGATCTTTTATGTGGTATCCGTGTGGTTGCTCTATCTCAAACAGCAGTTCTGAAGTGGATGTGGATGTGGTCCATGGCTTCAGGGGGGTCATGTTGATCAAACCTTATTAGCCAGTAAAGAATCCACAGCTTTCTATCCTCTGTGGAAACAAGAGCAGAACCTCCTTTCCAAAGTAACATGTCTTTAGACTTAAATTTTGAAATCAAGATACCTTGTAGTAAGAAGGCACTTGCTTCTTTTCCTAGCTGCCTGGATTCCCAAAATAACCACACAGAAACAATATTATTTAAATCACTGCTTGGCCAATCACTTAAGTATATAGTGTATTTCTAGCTAGCTCTTACATCTAGTTTTAACCCATTTCCAGTAGATTATATTTTACTATGAAGCTTGTGGCCTAATGGCAAGGTTCTGGTTTGTCTGTCTCTGGTGTTGGCTCCATGGTTTCTCCCTGACTCTGCCTTCTTCCTTCTAGCATTCAGTTTAGTTTTTCATGCCTAGCTAAGTTCTGCCCTGTTATAGGTCCAAAGTAGTTTCTTTATTCATTAATGTCAATCACAGCACACAGAGGGGAATCCCACAATACATTTTGTTGAACTAACTAGGTCCAGAAAATAACCAGAATAGCTAAAAGATAAAAGAATTATATTTTTGTTTATTATATGAGGAAAACTCACAAAACCGGAATGAACAGTCCAAGCTCAGTTGTGCTGCAAGGGAACCACACACAGAGAGAGTATACCTGGGCCATGCACTATTTTTCTCTGGGCCCAAAAAAGCTGCATCTTAACTTGGTCCCACCTCTTAAAGGTTATTGGTTGACAAAGATTATCCATCAACCTTTAAAATATATATGTTGATTTAGCTTAGCAGCCCATAAATTGAAATATTTCTCTGTGGTTAGTTCATTCACAGTCAAAAAAATCAACAAAACACAATAATATACATAATCCAAACTCTTTGTTCACTTTCCATCTTTACAGGACTTTTATTTTACTTAATTTCTTTTATTTTTAGTTTTAAAGTTTTAGTTTTTTTGAGATAGGTTTTTTTCTGTGTATCTTTGACTATCCATTATATCATTCTGTAGACCAGGCTGACATTGAATTCACAGAGATCTTCCTGCCTCTGTCTTCTATGTGCTGGAATTAAAGGCATGCACCACCACACACAGATAGTCTATTTATTTTTTTAAAGGATTTTCTCTATTCTTTTTTTTCTCTCCCAACCATACACATATTTTTAAACATGTTGTAAACTATTTAATTTTTTTAAAATTTCTGTCTGTATCTGTAATTACTATATATCTCTATCTTCTTTCTGAGCAAATGAGTCTTTAATCTGCTAAGCAGCAAGGCTAGGATTAAAGCTGCAGCTTTGGAGTCTGACTCTGCCCCATTCCATAGCTTTCTGAGAGTCCAGCTTCATAGCATAGGTACCAGTGAAAGCCATGTTTATTGCCTCAACTCTTTGAAGTTTCAGCATCCATGCCACCATCAAGAAACCTTCCAACAGTTGCTCATAAATATCATTTAAGTGTTTGGTGGCAGAGTCTCTTAAAAGAGATACAAGGTTTTTTGCCACTAACACTGAGTCAATAATCCTCTCTTAAGAGTCCTGCCTCTGCTTGCCTTTAATAAAGCCTACCAGAGACAATGCTGCTACCAAGAAGCCATGTGTGACTCTGTTATTTTCTGTCTAAATTTTTTTTTCTAAAACTTTCTTAGGCTTTATGTGGAAATTCTTGCCCCACATTGTGTGCCATTTGTTGACAGAGACTGAACTTTCATTTCCCAGCTGCTCAGACATGAATACTCACACAGAAACTTTCTTGATTACAACACTGTTTGGCCAATGGCTCAGGTGATGTGGCCTCCTTCAAAACTTAAGCATATTTCTATATGACTCTTATATCTTAAATTAACCCATTTCTATTAATTTATGTGTTGTCATGTGGCTGTGACTTACTGATAATGTTCTATCATCTTCTTCAGCAACTATATGGCATCACTTTGACTCTGCTTACTCTCTATATCTCTGTTCAGGTTTTCTGCCTGGCTTTACTCTGCTAAGCCATTGCCTAAAACAACTTTATCATCAACCAATGAAAGCAATATATATACAGAAGGACATCCCACATCAGTCAAAATTCAAGATCCTTAGATAAATTTAATGCTTGATTCTCTAAAAAATCTTAAGTATTTATCTATTCTTAATAATATTTACTGAAAAATAAAAACAAAAATGAAAACAAAACCAAATAAAAAACTTTGTTTATCCTTTTAAGAAATGGACATTTAAAATCTGTAATTAGATCATAGCCTTATATATTTTCTGTTGGACAGAGCCTTTACCCTTTAAATAGTTAATCATTGCTTTTCACGTAAAATAATCTGTTTAGAGAGTTTTCCCTATTTAGAACATTCATACTCGATATAGTAATTCTAAAATAATATTGTAAAAATACCAGATATAGTAATTCTAAAACTAAGTTTATTAGAGAAGTATTTAAATCTATATATAAATTTTGTCTTTTATATAGTTGACATGATAAATGGATTATAAATGATATCTAACTATGATAATGAATATTCTAAATAAGTTACAGATTCTTCTTCAAAAGGTAAAAAAATAAGATATTTCATCAACTTAAAAAATATCATATCAAAGACTCCATTCTGTTTGAAAGAACAGAATTGTACTCAGGTACTTCTAACTCATTACTGGATTACAAAATGTCAGGTAGTGAAATTTCTCACAGAATTTGAGAAGACATTTGTTTGAAAATGATGAATGATATTCATCTTAAACACTGTTTACAATTGAGTAACCTGAGTGGCTAAACATTTCTTTCACTTTCTCTCTTTCTTTAATAATTTTATGATTAGAGTATAATAAATTATTTACAATATTTAATATTTCATGTAGTATATTCCTAAATTATAAAATAATACTAATCTTTAGTTTAAATGACATGTCAAAATAAAAATATGTACTTGCATTAATCATATTTTGATTGTGACTCTTTGCTTACCCAAACCCTTACATTATTCAAAATTAGTTTTTACATTTTAAAGATTCAAGTGTTTTAATTATCTTTATAAATACACCTTTCCCCATTAATCAGTATAATTCAGATAAAACAGAAAAGCTAGTTTTAAAGTTAAACTCTACCTCCATTATTCTAGCTAGAGATACACAAAAATTTGGGTTAACTCTTTTTATCTAGAATATAAAAAACTCATAAATTTCTGATAGCAACATTCATATGCACTGATGTTTGATGATTGAATTAATATCTAACATGCATTATAATAAAATTCAGTGGCTTGTGTGGGATTCCCCTCTTATGCTGTAAATACCATTGGTTAATAAAGAAGCTGCTTTGGGCCTATTACAGCACAGAATGGGGCAAGGAAGGAATTCCCTGCAGATAGAGGAGAAAAGAGTAGGCTGAGTCAGAAAGAAACCATGTAGCTGCTGCAGGAGACAGATGGTAGAAGAAGCTTACCAGTAGACCACAACCACCTGGAGATGCATAGATTAATAGAAATGGGTTAATTTAAGATAGAAGAGTCAGAAATATGCCTAAGTGACTGGCCAAGCAGTGTTGTAATAACACAGTTTCTATATAATTAGTTTGGTTTTGGGCAGCCTAGAAATTTACAAGCAATATCCACCTACAGGTGGCTTTTAAAAGAATTTAGCAGCATTTGTATTTTGATACTAAAAATGACAATGCTACAGTGTTTCCTTCCATAGTCCCATTTTTATCACTTAAATACAATTAAGATAATTATTATAGCACAAACAACTGTAAATATAGGGGAAAACATATAATCAATTCAATTTAAAATACATAAATTTTCTTTTTAAAAAATCCACATGTTTTCTTCTTCTATTACTTCCACTCCATTAAATCAAACTGTGTTGTTGAGTATTTAATTTCAGGTATAGTAATCCTATTATATGTGACATAGTTAAAGTCAAGTCATGATGGCAAGTAGTTTTGATATGATCTATGGATTTCTTTCTTAAGGGCCTATACCAGGTGACCAGGTATTTTTCTCTCTTGAAACCTTTTGTCATGACCAATATCAAGCCTCATCAAGTATGAACCTAGAAACAATCATCCTAGCTACAAGAGGCCCTGTAGGATTTAGCAACTAGTGTGTGGGCAGTCACAAAATCAAACATGATAGCTGGCTAGCAAGGGGAGCTGTCAATAGGAAGAAATATGTCTATAAAAATGATTGACTGACTAGAACTGCAGTGATGTGAAGAGATTGAACTATTACAGGTCCAAGGCTAATTACCTTATCAAGGTGAGCATTAGCCTCCCCTGAATAATTGCCATTCTTTTCCCACCTCTGTGTCAGACCTAATCCTGTGACTCATAGATAAAAAAATGTCATTTAGAATCTATTATCTTAGCAAACTGCTAGTTTCCAGCAATGAGAAAGCTAATAACACCTTCAGAAAACATCTAAGGCTACAGAAAATTTCCCGTCTTCCACAACTTCCTCTCTAATGTAGTCACCAACATATTTTAAACTTGCCTTGATATTTACAGAACTTTCTTTGTTCTGTAAAATAAAAAAACATCATGAAACTATTTCTATGTTGGAAAAAGTGATTTCAGGCAACCAAATCTGTGTTCCTGAGCCATAGTCAGTAAAATTTAATAGCTCTAGAATAAACTATTTTCTATTATCTTTAAGGTGAGAGATATGATTTTAGTGTCAGCAATAATAAATCATAGTAACACAGCCTGGGACTCCTTGCATGATACACTTTTAACTTTTGAATTTTGTGTTAAAAGTTTTCACAAGGAATTTTAGCATGAGACAAATATGACCCTATTTACTATTAGGAGACCTGGAAAGGTACCTTTGTCTACTTCTCATTCCTCCATATTTATATCATAAACAACAAGTCAGATCTTCCCTTTCATCATAATTCTTATCTAATTTTACTGCAAAACTAGGGGTTAACACATGGAGGATTCTCAAGGGCTAAAATATAGATGTTCCTTGTATATCCATTTCCCACTGAAATTCCCTCTTACACAAATACATTTCTTGTGGGCTGATAGCAGAGCCACCAAGAACTTTCATCTGAATAGTGCAGCTGCCCCAGTTACATGCCAGGGATCATGCAAATGAGACATCAGCCAGGAGGGACACCATCTTTCAACACATACAGAAAGATGATTAGGATTTACCTGCAAACATCCTACTATGACTCATCTTTGATTCTGTTGATTTCTTCTGACTCCAAGTGTTATATAATATTTTGTTTGTGTTCTGACAAATAAAGCTTACATGGAGATCAGAGGTCACAGCTTGCTACTAGTTGACCATAGAGTCCAGACAGTGGTGGCATGAACCTTTAATTGCAGCATTTGCGAGAAAGCAGGAAGATCAGGAGTTCAAGGCCACCATAGGCTACATGAGATTAAATTAGTCTAAGAGAGAAACAAACCTGGTGGTGGTGACTAACACTTTTGATCCCAGCACTTGGGCAGATCAAGCCTTTGATTCCAGCACATAGAAAGTTAATGCCTTTAATCCCAGAGGTGGAGAAAGGAATATAAGCTGGGTAGAGAAAGAATCTTACCCTCACTGATTCAATATGAGGATTTGACCCCTTATGTGGGATTCCCCTCTGTATGTTGTGAATACCATTGGATAATAAAGAATCTGCTTTGGACTTATTGCAGTGCAGAATAGGGCAAGGCAGAAATTCCAAGCAGATAGATGATGAAAAAGTAGGCAGAGTCAAGGAGATGTCATGTAGCCACTGCAGGATGTGCTGGAACCTTTCTGGTAAACTTCAAGACTTGTGGTAAAATATAAAATAATAGTAATGAGTTAATTTAAGATAGAGAGCTAGCCAATAAGAAGTGTGAGCTAATAGTCCAAGCAGTGTTGTAATTATACAGTTTCTATGTCATTATTTCAGGCCTGGGTGGCCAGGAAATGAACAAGCAGCCTCTGCAAACAGATTGGCATGCCAGTGTGAAGCTGACTATACACATGTAAAACCTGAGAAAGTTGGAAAGGAATTCTAGACACAAAAGAACAAAGTTAAGAATGGCTTCTCATTGTTGGTGCATCTGGGCTACCATGGCTTCTTTAGGAGAGGTTTTCCTGATTCAGCATTAGCAGCAAAACCCACACGATTTCAAAACAGTGGCTTCCTGGTTCATGCTGGTCGCATGAACAGCTCTGACTTTTTCAGGAGGCCGAGCACTTGAATGAGATTTGTGAGCAGAGTGCTACAACCTACTTAATGGCAACATAGCCCTGTTGTATGCTTGGAAATGAAGCTGTGAGTATTTTTTGCAGAGCTGGCACAGAATGGGCTGGGTGGAGTCAAAAGGCAAAGCAGCCTTAGCCCTAGTCATGCTGCTTAGCACTTTAAGAAGTGATCCTGGTCAGATATGAATTACAGATTCACAATAAAGACAGAATCAGTTGAAAAAGATCTCTAAATGGGTCATAGTGTTAAATAAATATACTTCGACTTGGGAGAGAAAAGAAGAAGAGTAAAGAGACAGTAAAGTAATAAAAAGAGTACAGACAGTCAAAAATTAAAGGAGTAAAGATAATAAAAATAAATATTAAACCTGTAAAAAAGTAATAGAGTAAGGAAAAATAAGTCACATAAAGACGGAATATACACAGCAAGTGTGGATTATTATATTATTGTGTTTTCTTTAAATTTTTTACTGTGAATGATCTAATTACAGAGACACATTTTATTATGCAGGCTGCTAAATTAAACCAACATATTTTTAAAGGTATCTTAACTTCAAAATTTGAGTCTAAAAATATGTTTCATTGGAAAAGAGGTTCTGCTTTTGTTTCCACAGAGGATGAGAACCTGTGCATTCCTTCTAGGCCAATGTAGTTTGATGGACCAAGACCCCTGAGTGGTCTCTGTAAACCCCTAAAAGATCACTTTGCCCAACAAAAAGCAAAAAGCAGTTTTGAGATAACTACCCTGAATTATCAAATATTGTTTATAAATGTTTTCATTTACAGGGGGATATAATATAGAGATGAATAGTTTACATTGGTATGGATTTTAGTGCATTGATACAGATTTAAGGTCGATTTTGTTACATTGTGTATAAGTATTTTTACTCTTCTTTAAAGTATTATGTTTGTGTAACTCATTTAAAAAGTAATGTATAGTTAAGAAATCTAGGTTAATAAATAGTAATCTGTAATATTCAAGCTTGTAGTCATGTTAGTTAGGTTTTCTAGATGTACAGAGATATATTTTAAATGGATAGTTATTCTTCAAACATTTCAAAGACTAACAGAATATAGCATTTGGAATGTTTTAAGAACTTAGTACTTTTCATGACAATGAGATTTATCTGCTCCTAGCAGCACCAACCTACTTCAAGAGGATGATGGGCATCAGAGAGGCTCCTTATGGATTTGTTAGCCATTTGGGCAAGATCCTGCTCTTGCCTATACTGTTTAATGTTATGCTGTATGAACTGGATATGCAGGATCCACAGAAAATGACTGCTGAACTTTCCTAAAGGTGAGACAGCCCTTCAGATTTTCTGTTTCATGATAGGGTCTGAAAGATATTCTGCAGGACACAGAAGAAAGTGATTGACAGATTTCTAATACTGTCGTTGAAATTTCCTGCTTCATAGAAAAGTCTGCCAGATACTATGGGACTATAGGCTGAACTTTGGATGCCTCAATGTTACAGACAAACTTTGGGTGATTATCTAGGAAGTAAGATGTCTCTGTCAATTATCGAGTTTTGGAGGTTGCTTACAATGTACTTCCTTTTAACTTAGGTAATATTGTATCCTTCTGGGTTCATGATGGGCTTAAAGAATAGATAGTTTTGTTATAATTTTTTATAATTAAAGATAAAGTAGATATAAATGTTTTAACAATAATTCTTACTTGATAACTGTTTTGCTATATGTAATCTTGCTATGTTAATGTTAAAACCCTCCTTTTTAGTTAGACAGAAATAAACCACTGGTTAATAAAGAAGCTGCTTTGGGCCTATTATAGGGCAAGGCAGGAATTCCAATTAGATACTGTAGGAGAGAGTAGGAGGTGTCAGGGAGATGTCATGTAGCCACCACAGGAGATAGACATGCTGGAACCTTGCCAATAAACCAAGAGCCTTGTGGTAAAATATAAAATAATAGAAATCAGTTAAATCGAGATATACGAACTAGCCAATGAAAAGAGTGAGTTAATAGTCCAAGCTGTCTTCTAATAATACAGTTTCTGTGCAATTATTTGGGGTCTGGGTGGCAAGGAAATGAATGAGCAGTGTCCAACAACAGAACCCCCACATTCAGTATGAGGACTCATAGAGACAGGATCTTTCCCATTAAATCTGAGGATTCATAGAGACAGGAGCCCCTCCATTTGTTCTGAAGTTTAGAAGAGGTAAGAAGTCTCTAGTGGCTGGCTTCTCTGCTTCTCTGATCTTTTAGCTTTTACTCCAATATCTGACTTTGGGTTTTATTGTTAAGACTAATAAGACTTTTCTTTGGAGAAAAGAGAAGGAATTATTCACCTACACCAGAAAGGTGTCAACAGTCCAAAGAAGGGAGCTCAACAACTTAGGTTTTATGAACAAATAATTTCATTGGCAGTTGCTGTGAATGAAGATTCCTGAAAAGAAGCTGTGTTTTCAAAGGGCGATTCTTTCCTTTTGTCATAAAAAATGTATATTCTGTTGTCATTTTATGATGGAACTATATGTTGGAGGCATGTAATTTGCTTTCTGATTCAACAGGATGTCACAGGATATTGTCTTGTGCTTTAGAAGATACTTTAGTGTTTTCAGCATTGTTCTGATTGTTAAAGTCTATGGGGACTTTTGAAACTGGACTGAACGCAATGTGAATTATGATACAGTCAGGAGAATATGGGGAATGGTGGAATGTAATGACTTCATTTAGAAATGTCTTCCCTAGACTCAGGGATCTAGACACTCAGTCCCCTGTAGGTATCACTGTTGGGGAAGTTTATGGGGCCTTCAGAAAATAAAATTTTGCTGGAAGAAGTATATCACTGAAGGTGGGCTTTCAATTCACACTGTTTCATTTCTGAAGTTAAAGAGGGGATCTATGACCTTCCTTTTCCAGCACCTATTGCCATGCTTCACCTGTTGTTATGGATTTTTTGTGTGGAAACCAACACCAAAATAAGCTTTCTTCCATAAGTCACTTTTGATCATGACATACTATCACAATGAAATAACTAATACAGGATGCTTGTTTTTTTTAAATTTGCTGTTTGGACATCAAGCTTTGTTTAAAAACATATCAAATGAATTCTGGATGGGATTAGCACAGAATTTATAAAAACTTCTGGACTAGTCCTAAACATATTTCTGCCAGTTTGAACCATGATTTTCTGCAAATTTGTGTTTTCAGAATTAATGATTATGAAATCAAAATATCAGTCATCTCTGGAAAACACTGAAGATGCTCTATGTATTCTAGGAACAACTATTCAGTCAAGAGTTAATTCTCTATGTAGAAGTAAAAATATCTGTTTCTATACTTAGCAGTCCATGATGTTTCTTGAGAACAGAAAGATTTTATGAGTTAGAGAACTGGGTTTTCCTCTGTGTGATAATGTCTTCTGAATATATCAAGGGAGTTGCATTCATAAAACCTCAAAAATATGCCACATACATAAGACATGGACAATAACAAAAATAACTGATGTGCCAGTGAGGGATGTTTCATAAGGCTTCACTACTAGACAAAGTTCTACAAGCAATTAATGTCAAATGAAAGAGAGAATCAATCTTCTCAAAAATGAATTCCCTGATTAATTATTCATACACATATGAAGAAAGTTAAATGAACTCAGCAGGCCATATTTTCATATCCCCCTCTCTATGTATGCATGTATCAATAATTAAAGAAGTAGAGAATTTGAGGAGTGGAAGAAGTAGATGCCATTTGAGGACTTAGAAATGCTAAGCTTTATGTATTTTCACTCTTTCTCATCTCTGATTGTTTCCATCTTGATTTAATTTCTTACGTTAGAGAAGTCAATCTTAGTATTTGATTGGATTCTTAAATATCCATTCAGGTTTGTTATGAATATTTATTTTGTGCTAAATACTGTGGTATACATTCTATGTATATGTGTTATGGGTGTATGGGCTATATGAATGAATGTATCATGTAAATGATAAGATGATAGGTCACCTAACCCCCAAATAGTCTTTAGAAAGATTCTACAATCAATTACAATTACAGAGAGCAACTGATTATAAAATAAATTAAATTTCTATTATTTTGCTTATAAATATCAGAGCTTGTCTAATACTAAAACCCTGTCTTTGTAATTGTATTTATAAACAAAAAACACACAAGCACAGAGACAGACATGAACACAATTTCCAAATATTTTAGCTTCCCCACCTTTATGCAAAAAGTAAATTTATAATAACTAATTTAAATTCTACTGCAAGGTTAACCTATGTTTGTCTTCATATACAAATTACCAGTGTGCAACTAGATGTGTCTTCCTACTAATATAAAAATTGAATTCTGAAATAAAAATCATCATTCCATCCCTAGACCTTATAAGCATCAGCCCATGAGAGCCCATGAAGAAGCACTACAGTCTTGTTTGTAAAGTCAAACTATGGCAGAAAGTGGAATATTAACTTTATTGATAAAATAAAATCTAGATGTCCTCAGTCCTTTGAACATCAGAAGGCCCATTCATTTGTCATCTTTTAAAAGTCTCAGAGTAGGTCTTCCTTACTCCTAGGACTGCTATCATTGAACCAAAAACCCACCTATCCATATCAATGCAGAAAAGAGGAATCCTCAAGAAGACTTGGAAATGGTTGTATTTGTCATAAGGGAACAGAACCTTTTCATGATTTAGCATATTGCTCTGCAGGATTCTTTTGAAGACTATAAATAATTCATACTAAGTTATAGTTACCAGAAAGACATTTTAAGCTAATGTTAGAATTAAGGCAATTAATGCCTAAAAACCACCTTTAAGAGGAGAAATGCTAATATTTTGACTATCTTATTAACATTTTCAAGATATTTAATACCTTATCAAGCATTCTTCAAATTAATAGTGATTTCCACCTGAAAGTGAAATATTATGCATAATTTTTACATTAAAATGAGATATTATACAATTCACAAGCTTATCAGAATTCTTAAATTTTGGGGGTTGGAATACAAAGGTACAGATTCAGATGCTTATTAAACCAGATGAGTGATCATTATATTTTTTTATAATTATAAAACATTCCTAGTCCTGATATCATACACTATACAGTATTTATGTCACTTGTGCAATGAAATCTGTACAAAACTTCAGCAATAGCATAAAGCAAGGAATCTGCATTATTTCTAAAAGTCTCTTAAACTTAAAGCATCAGCTCAGAATTGAACAGAAAGCTCCAATTCCTGAGAAAGGGGATTTAAAAAAAAAAAAAACTTTGAATTAACAGATTTTGCTTCAAGTCTCTAGTAATACCACCAGTAGAGATAGCTACCATTATTAAGCATCTCTCCACATGAATGATAATTTTTCTGTAGACCTTGACCTTCCCTATCACCACTTGTCTATTTTTAGAAAGAAAATCATTTATATTTAAACAATAAAATATTACTGAATGTTTTATCATCAGTGCGAACTTTGGAAGTCTTCCAGCAGAAAATAGATTATACATGAGTGAAAAATGTTTTCTATAAGCACCATTGATTTTTCTTTCTTTTTCCAGCATACAGATGAAAAATCCAGTAAATCCATAAGGCTGAGAGTTCTCACACCAAAATATGTATTGCCCATCTGTTTATGCTGTACCAGTGAGTAGCATGGAACCAGAGAATCTGAATTTTAATGGCTCCTTCAAATGTTTCTGATGTACATAGTCCCTATATTTCATTTTTATTTGGTTCTCCTAACAGGATGGCATTGTATTTTAGTGAAAACAACAGATCATGTTATACAGTTTGAGCCTGGTGTGATGGCATACACCTTTAATCCAAGCAAGTAGGAAGCAGAGGTAAGTGGATCTCTGAGTTCAAGGCCAGTCTGGTCTACAGAGCAAGTTCTGGGACAGCCAGAGCTACACAGAGAAACCCTGTGTCATAAAACAAAAAACAAAACAAAACAAAATTAGTAGAAGTTTGAGAACTAGAATAGGCATTCTGAGTTGGACTGCAGGATTGGCCTTTATCAGCATGTAGGCAAACATAGTTTTAGATATCATACTTCACCATAGTTATTTTTCTGTTTTCTGTAAAAGGTGGATATTAATATTTGTCATTTACCTCTTAAAATTTTATGGAGGTTAAATGGCATAATGGTCATTTGCTATAAAAGGAATATTATGTGATAGCTAACTTCTTTTATTTTGCCCCTGATCACAGTTAGATTACGTTTTCTAGACTGTCCACTGCAGTTAAAGAGATCCTGTAGTTATTTTCTAGTCAATGGAAAGTCATGTGTGTTACAGGTCACCATGCCATATCACTGATTCTGTTCCTATTTAAACATCTATATATTAGTTTCCTGAGTTGAGACAAGACCAAAACCCTCCCCACTGCATTAAGGCTGTGCACAGCACCTTACTATAGGGATTGGGCTTCAAAAGTCAGCTCAAGCACCAGCAAAAGATCCTGTTCCTACTGTCAGGGGCCCCACAAACAGACCTGCCCACACATACAGAGGGCCTAGTTTGGTCCCATTCAGGCTCCCCAGCTGTGGATCTAGAGTCCATGAGCTCCCAGGAGCTCTGGTCAGTTGTCTCTGTGGATTTTCCCATCATGATATTGACCCCATTTTCTCATATATTCCTTTCTCCCTCTCTTTGACTGGACTCCTGGAGCTTGGCCTGGTGTTTGACTGTGGATCTCTGCATCTCCTCCTATCAATTACTGGATGAAAGTTCTATGATGACAACTAAGGTAGAGGTAGTCATCATTCTGATTATAGGGGAAGGCCATTTCTGGTTCCCTCTCCACTATTGCTAGTAGTCTTAGCTTGGCTCATCCTTGTGAATTCTGGGAATTTACCTAGCAGATTATCTTAGTGTAGTAAAAAGATCCCTGCTGAGAAATTAGAACATCTATTTTTATTTTATGATCACCTATATACAGTGTTTGGAATCCTGGTCATTCTAAGATTCTTTAATTCATGGTACTTACCAAAGGCATTTGATGAGTTAGTGAGATAGAATAACGAAAACAACTTGTTTCTAAGGACTGGCACTACCTTCTGAACCGATCTACATCATGAAACATGGAGTACCATAGAAGAAACTGAATTTATTTGCCTTCAAACACAAACAAAATTAGTTATTTCTGTAGTAATGAAAACAAAGTGATACATATGAAAATTTAATATCTAAAAACTTCATGAAAACACTCAAAATATGAGCTTAGTTAACTAGTTAACTTTTTTGATTAGTTTAATTTAAATGTTTAGAAATGTTTTCATTTTTCCAACTTAACTGAAATTACAGCTCCTGGACCAGATCATAGATTACAAAAAATGATGAGTTTTGTACCCTAGGAAGATAGCTCAAGTGTCAAAGTATTTTCCATGAAAGTTCAAGGATTTTGTTCAATCACCAGTACCCATAGAGGAGAATAGGTTATACATGATCAAAGTGAATTTTACTTATATATAGAGTTCTCAGAAAAAAAGACAAGAAGGATATATTAACAATAGATTTGTAAAAGTATCAAAATAAAAAATATATAAAACAGTTATTAATTAAAAATAAGTGGCCTATTTCAAGGAAAAAAATGGAATACATTTTTTAAATGTCAAATCATCCTTGAGTCAAATTATGAGACTGGAAAGATGGCTTAGTGGTTAAAAGTCCAGCTGTGATTGCAGAGGACCCTGGTTCAGTTCCCAGAACCAATGTGGAACCTTAAAACTGTAATTTTAGTTTTAGAGGGTCTAATGGCCTCTTCTGGCCTCTGCAAGATACTTGGTGCATAGGTATGCATGCAGGCAAAACACGAGTACATATAAAATGAATGTTTAAGTTAAGGAAATTGAAAAAAATATCATGACAATGTCTGAGGAACAGTACTCAAAGTTGTTCTCTGGCCTTTATTAGCAAGCATGTACACCTGGACACACTTAACTCCAGTCATGTCAGAATATGTACACACACAAAAGAAGATGAATATTTTGGAAAAAGAAAAATGCTATGAAAGTTTGGGGATGATTTGTTCTAAATATAACGAATTGAACCTATCACATCATAAAAATGTTATAGTAACATAACACTCAAATATTCTAATCCAAACTAATGTTGTTGTTTTTTGACTTTTGTAAGGGGACCTGATGCAGCAGGGGACATGTAATGAAACTTACTGTTTCAAAGACAGCTGGCTGGAGGAGGCTCTGGGATAGAAGATTGTTATGGGAGGTTTCAGTCTGCTCAGTCCCAGAATAATCACACAGAAACCATATTATTTGCAATACTGTTTGGCCAATACCTTAAACATATTTCTGGCTAACTCTCACATCTGAAACTAGCCCATCCCCATTAATCTGTGTATTGCTATGTGGCTGTGGCTTACTGGATAAAGTTTCAGTCCCAGCATCTGTCTCTGGCGGGATTACATGTCTCCTCTAAACTCCACCTTCTTTCTCCTAGCATTCAGTTTATTTTCCCCGCCTACCTATATTCTGCCCTGAGCAGGCCTAAGACAGTTTCGTTATTAACCAATGGTATTCACAGAATACAGAGGGGAATTCCCCCATCAGAAGTTTACATATTAGATTGTTTTACTATCATAAAAATTAATTTACCAATAAAATAAATTCTTAAACAGAAAAACAATGCTTGAGTTTCAGTGAAAAGTTTAATAAATAGTTTCTAATGGTTTTGTCAACAAATTAAGGGAAAAACTAGCAAGTAACAAATATTTGTTTAACAACAACAAAACAAACAAAATTACAAAAATTACAAAATTCCATAGGAATATATTATACATGGTAAGGTGACATATGATAGCAATTCAGTATAAATGCAAATGCTCATAAGTGCCATTTATTTAGTAAAACCAGACACTGAGTAGCTATTATTGGAAAACAGACTCACCAATACATATGGTAAATATCTGACTATAGCAAGAGACACATAGCCATGTATTCCAGGCACAGATAGACTTTAATAGTGACAATATTGCAGGACTTATTGTAACAAATGAAGTTCAGTAAAAGAGATAGATTAAGCAGAGTGCCAATTTGGTGACAGACGAGACTAACTTCAGCAAGGGAGGTGTCTGTAATCCAATAGTGAGCATCTATGGCTGACATGTCTTTTAAAATGATTGTCAGCCTCCTTCTGGATACTGTGCTCATTTTCATATAGTGTGATCTGGTTAGCTTGATAGTCTGAACAGAATATTCATTCTCAGCATCATAATAAATCTGAGCAGGCTCTCAAAGAAAGACATATGTGATCTAAACTTAAACAACAACAGAGCATAATACCAAGGAGGCAAGTGGGGAACTGATTATTTATGGTCTTAAATACCACATTAAGATATGTAAATTTTGTCCTCAGGGGAATGGAGAGCCATCTAAGAATTCTAAGCAGATGAGATATGTGGTCATAATTGCATTTTAGAAAGATCATTCTGACTTTCGTTTAGACAACAGAGTAGAAGGGCAGGATAACCCATCTAATTCATTTTTACATGAAACATAATGAGTTCTGAGAATGTGGTAGTGGTGGTTAGGCTAGAGAATGTAGAATCTATTTTGCAGTAGAAGTGTGATGAAAAATATAAATCATAGATGTTCCACTGAGAAAACTGACTGACCATTATACATTATTGTATTTGAGCATATATGGAAGAGGATACAAAATTATCCTTTAAAATTTGATCTGGGTGGATGGAAAATAGGTATTTAAATTATATTAATGTCTATACAAAAGTGGAACCATATATTGATAGTAATATTGAGTACTTGGGAAACATAGAAGAAAGTAGGAAAATGATAAAATTCCAGGAATATAATAGATGCTTGTGTTCATCATTTATATCCCCAATGCCTGGCTCAACAAATATTAGATTGATAAGAAAACTGAAATAAATTCTAAAGAGATTTCAATGTATGGATTCTAAAGAAATCTCAGTCTGTATATTTACCTAGGGTTACTGAATAGCTATTACAAACCAGATAGAATTTTAGGCACATGTTGACAAATAAAACAACATAATGAGGCTACAGAATGACTGGAGGTTTTTGTTTTGTTTTTGGTTTTTCAAGAAAAGATTTCTCTATATAATATCCCTAGCTGTCCTGGAACTAGCTCTGTAGACCAGGCTGACCTCAAACTCACAGAGATCTACCTGCCTTTACCTCCAAAAAATGTGGGGATTAGAAGAATGTGCTATCACCACAAAGCATGGTAGGATGATTTTAAAAGAAAATTTCAGGGACTGGTGAAATGGCTACAAAACTTTCAGTACAAGCATGAAGACCAGATTTCCAATATCAGCACTGACAAAAAAAGCCATAGAGGCATGACAATCTGCTTGTCATCTCTGAGCTCAAGATGATGAGACAGGGGATCCCCAAGGCAAGTAATCTAGTAGCAATACTGAATTGGTGAGGTCTAGCTATAGAATGTTTGTCTCAGTACATAAAATGGAAATCAATTGAGGTAGACATAGAACATCAGCCTCTGGCCTCCATAAGCACAAACACACATGTATACATATATACCTACACATATGAAAGAATACATATAGAAAGTAAGAAAAAAATAAATAAAAAGTTAGATTATAGTTTATTGAAAAGGTTTTGAAACTGACCTGAGTGAAATGGAGTATATATCACGTGTCTATCTGTGGGGAAAATAAACACAGCAGTTAAAAAGATCCAATGGCAGAGATATACTGCCACCTTTATGTGTGAAGACTAAAAAGCAGATCGCTGTGAGGTAGGGAGTTAAACAAGAGAAAGAGAGAAAACTGATAGGGTCAAAGAAAGAAAAGACTAGCCCATGTAGATTTTAAAGCTACTTTTTGACATTGCTGCTTAGTCAGATTGAGTGAGAACCATTGGCTGGTTTTGACCTGAGAAGTGACAGGGTATAATTTGTGTTTTCACAGGATCACTTTGCTATACAGAGAATAGTTTGTAGAGAGGCAAGGGAAGAAATAAGTGGACTAGTCAGAAGACTCTGACCATTAACTTAGCAATAAGTTTTTAAAATATTTGTCTTCTTATCTATTTTTTATCTACTCATTTATCTTTATAGCTTGCATCAATGTAGAAACAATTGTGAATGATTGAGTTATATGTGTATTTCCTGATTTATTTTATTTTATTTTTATTTATTTTTTAATATGGAACTGGTAGGGGTTACTGTAGTTATTTTTGTGTGTTATGGGATGAAAAGGAAAATAAGGCTGATGGCAATACATTGTAAATAACTGCAATTAACTGAGATGGATAAGATGGCAAGAGGGGCATATTTCAGGTTGGCTTATTATTTGTTTGGTATTTGCCATCCTCACTTAGAAATAGTGTTTATCTCATGCATAGAGTTAGCAGATATGTGAATCATTATTTCAGATGAGAAATTTATATAGGGAATGTCATCACCATATAGGTGATGTTATAGCCATACAACTGGTAATGATTAGCCAATAAATAAATGTAAATAGAAGAGAAAATAGATCCAAGCTTAATATGGGGTCAGGAAGGTAGCTAAAGTATAAAAAAGGATACAACATAAAAGTTGTACACTAGACAGCATCCTGATAGTGTGGGATGAAAGAAAAAAAGCATGAGATAAACAATTTCCAGGTAAGAAAAATTCACATTTGCTGAAATGAGAATTACAGGAAATCTCAGTTCTCTGTCAGTTGACCTTGTTATTTTCATACACCAGTGGCTTGAAATAGTGTGGTTGCTAGTCTGTGGTAGAATTAAGTTTTTTACATCATGATACCCTAGGAAGAGAGAGAAAGAGGAAGACAAGTTTGCCCACATCCCCTCAAAGAGCTTGCCTTGAGATCAACTCTTAAATTTATTATTTATTCAGGGAATAACAGATTCAAACAAGAGCAAAAGGATAGTATGGTGAGAGAAGAAACAAGGACTATGAGAATTTTAGAAACATGGAACTCAGTATATTACGAAGAAGAGATAAACGTTTTAAAATGTTGTGTGCAAGTCAGGTAAGAAGAGCAAAACGCCTTGCTTGCTATATTTAGCAGCTAGGAAGTCGCTTTTGACTTTGACAGCAGCTGCTCAGGAGAATAGAGAAGTATGGTTTGGATAAAATGTATGTTTAGAATGGGTTCAAGAAAAATGATAAAGCAGAGAAAAAGGAGTCAATAAACAGGCTTTTGCAAGTATTAAAAATGTGGCTATCTATTCAGGATTCCCATGAGGGTTTAATAATGCATGACTTTGGGGTATGTCTTTTTTAGAGATATATAGAACCATGATTCTTCAGAAGAATATGGGGGTTCTCTACTATTTAAAATTTGGGGGAAAAGTGGTGTAATGTTGGTATCAGCATAAGGGACAAATATGTTATTAATTAGGTAGGATACATCAGTAAGAAAATATTTATTCAGAAACCATAACAGAAGGATTAAAAGGTGATCTATATTAATTGCTATTTGAAGTCAAATAGGGCAGTACAGTAAACTTGACAAAATATGAGCTGGGGCTTTTCTTGTCTCTTCTTTCAGTAGAATGAAATTCTTTCAGTAGGATGAAAAAGGACAGTGTAGAGACTAAAGTGTAAAAAGCCTGTTAATCTTAGATTGAGGGAATTGTCCTCAATGATATGCTTGCAAGGAGAAAGTTTCTCTCTCTCTCTCTGCGTGTGTGTGTGTATGCCTGCACATATGTGTGTGAGTGTGTATGTATCTGTATGTGTGTGTGACCATGTCCATGTATTTAATAAAATATCTGCTGACTTCTTTGAAAAATTAACAGTATATATGGAGAATTTCAACATTTATACACTGAATCCATTGCTTAGTAAAGGAAAACTGAATGAATGACTAATATAATCCTAAATTTTATAAAGGTTAAAGTTCAGTGATGAAAACATAGAACACGGTGAGTGAAATTCAGATCTTAATGACTTTAAGGCTGAAATTAGAGCTTAATTACAATAATTATATCCTCCCCCTTTTCCTGGTATAATTACCTCTCTTGTCTCTCTGGTTTTTGAACTCTTCCTGATGTTTATTTGAATCATACTTTGATAACGTACTTCTACTAAGAACTTTTCCCTGTTTGGTCTCTGGGAAACATGCAATTGTAAAAGTACAATTAAATGTGACTTAGAAACTGGCACTGAGACAGAGATCTTGAACAGGAGATAATTCTATTTTGTGTGTCTCTGCTACAAGACTGTATCTGGAAAAGTTGCTTAGTAAACAGTTTGGCTAATGGAGTTCTATAGGAAGTAAAGAACTGAGGATTTTAACAATATCCCCCTCCACTAATGTATAGTTTGTGGCCAATATATAGTCCTACTCGATCAAAGGAAAAAATATTTTTAAATATCCATTCACCAGATTACTGAAAAAATATGGACTTTCTTTTTTTGTATTTTTGCACTCTTTTTTCACTTCTTAATTTCATATAGACTTCATCCTCCAATTGTGATTTAACTATTATTTACTCAGCAATCACAGTAAGTTACATTTTTTAATCTAAAATATAAAGTTCAATAGAATATCAAATTGAAATTTTTAATGATATTTAGTACTCAGAACAAATCTCTTTGCAACCATTATTACTAACCCATTTTACAAGTAGAATTTTTTTCAACTTCACACAATTAGGTAAAAAGGAAAATAGACTTGTAATCCCATGTTGATGGCACTAAAATCTATGTGCATAATTTTCAAGATATATTGTTGCAAATGAATGTTTCCTTTCTGCACTTTACAGTTCCAAATAACTGACTCAGAGGCTAAATATGAATTATAAATTATTGACCAATAGCCGAGGCTTATTATTAAGTAGCTCTTACATTTTAATTTATCCTATATTCCTTATTTATGTTCTGCCATGTGGCAGTAACTTTATTAGCATGGCACTTTCATCTCCTGTTTCCTCTGCATCTAGCTAGAAACTCCTGACTCTGCCCTTCTCTTTCTTATCATCATTAGTTTGGTCACCCTGTCTATACTTCCTTCCTGACTACTGGCCATTCAGTGTTTTATTAAACCAATTTGAGTGACAAATCTTTACAGTGTACAAGGGGATTATTTCATAGCATATTTTCTTTCTAGGGTTAAAATTTCCTATTAAACTCAGAATGCTCATTACCATTTGACAGAACCAGAAGATGAGTTTTAAAGGAAAAGATCAGGAAAATTTCCTCTATAATACCAAGAGAAAACAGAATTTTTAGGCCAAAGATACTGTTATTTTCAGACTTATAAAATGTTTGACCTTGCCTTTTCCTTAATTCAGTAGTTTCCAAAATCTGTTCCTTCATTGGTTTTCATAGACAGTATATTTTTTGAAGTTTCCATTGGCCTCTTATTCTCTACATTTTGACTTGGTATGCATATCTCCATTGACTATTGTGCCCTGCAAAAAGAAGTTGCTTTGAATAAGGAAGAGAATAGGAAAGGTCTATGAATATAAAAGTAAATATTTGAGAAGTCAATTTTCAAGCATCATCACTTAGGAAAATAGCAATAGCAGGTTCCACTATAAAGTGTATGACCTTCTTACCTGTGGCTTTTGATAAGCATTATAGTATCAGGCATTACATTTCCTCCCATAAAGCCTACCTCAAATCCCATAAAAAGATGTGAGTTATCCTATAACAGTTATGCCACTATTGCATCCATAGGCAGACCTTGCCTGTCAAGTCATAATGGCAATATGCAGAGCCTAGAACTAGATAAGATTTTTAATGTATTTTGTTCCTCAATAGCCTGAATAGCATTGTCTGGCACTATGTAAGCTAGCCAGCAGGGATAAAGTTTCCCAATTTATTTGACATTGTTTTTTCTATGTCTTACAGCCAATTAGGACATCTATATTAATCCCACCACACCAAGGATCAGGAAAAACTGCAGAAGAGAAGGCATAAAAAATATATGGGGAGAAGTGCTGTGAAAATGCTTTATTCTGGACATTATGTGGCTATCACAATCATGAAATCACAACAGATGTTTTTACCTGCACAACATCAAGCCAACACAGATGAAGTACATGATCTCCTTCTTCCATATTACAATGAATTGGATATTGTCAGTGGATAGTTGCTGGTGCAGGTAGAACAATTTGTTTTTTAGGATGTGGCCACTGGTAGGTTTCCTATGCTCTAGTGGATGGCTTCACACCTACACAGTTTGGCAAGGATCAACTGAATTTAGTGTTTATCTCCTTGAAAAAAAGCATGAAATTGGGGTAGGGGTTCATGTCGGGGGGATATTGATGGAGTTAGAGGGGAGAAATGGGTGATATAATCACTTCTTAATAAGTACATAAAAGAATTTTTTACAAATAGTGGAAAATCTCACACTTCCATCAGCAGCAACAACATTTGGTTTATTCTCAGTTCATCAATGCTATTGATGAATATTTGTCATTTAATTATTGTTTAGATTTATTTATATTGTTTTATTATATGAGTGTTTTTGTCTACATATATGCATGAGCACTGTGTACATGCCTGATAACCATGGAGTTGCAGATGGGTGTGAGCTGCCACATAGTGACTGGTAACCAAACCCAGGTCATCTACAAGAGTAGTAAGTGCTCTTAATTACTGAGCCATCTTTGCCTCTTCCACACACAAAGAGATGTCATTTTTCATGTCTTGGCAATAACTTGGATAGGCTAATATGTCTTTGAAACTTTGAGTTATGAGCATGTATTGGCAATTTCACTTGGAACTTGTTTATCTCAAAGTACCTTGCTAACATGTGTACCCTATACACTTTGGCTAACTGGATAATCCCTATGACTCTCTGGCATGTGTTGGACTTAACTAAAAGACACTGCATCCACTTAAGAAACACAGTGTTCCTTCTTGTAAGATGCAAGATATGGTGTTTCCAAAATAGTGCCTCCTATACATGCTATTCATTATGGGGGATTATTGTAAGGATGTTGGTTCTTTTGCAATAACACTTTTCTTACTATCCGAGTATAATATGCCATGGGATAATGTTCTTTTACCCTTTAAAGATTTGTCACTCATGTTTACTTAATACAACACTGATTGGCCAGTAACTAGGCAGGAAGTACAGGTGGTCGACCAGACTAGGATAATTCTGAGAAGAGGAAAGGCTCAGTTTGCAGTCACCACCCAGATGCAGAGGAAGCAAGATGAAAATGCTACACCGAGAAAATGGACCAAGCCTCTTGGCTAAACATAGATAAGAATTATGGTTTGATTTAAGTTGTAAGGGCTAGTTAATAATTAGCCTAAACTAATAGACAAAACAGTTTATAATTAATACAAATCTCTGTGTGATTCTTTGGGAATGAAAGGTTGCAGGACCAGGTGGGACAAAAATTTCTGTCTACAATAATATCTTCAGATTTTGCTCCAAAGTTCTACAGAAAGATTTTATAGATGTCTTGTTACCCACATACTCATAACTATCACCAAGGGTGTCCCTAATACTAAGAGACACAAATTTGTGGTTTCTCATCTTTGTAAAGCTTAGGTGAATACAGCACTTTGATTTTTTTCCAAATTAAGTCTTTTTAATTGTATGTGAGTAGTAGCCAATATAAACACTAAGGTATTTAAAGCATAAGAGAATAAGAAAGTGAAGTTGTTTCTTGATTATTATCATAGTTTGACTTTAATGAGGTCATGTATACTATCATATCTGCTTTAACAAAGAGGTGAAAATGTTTATAGTGATGGGAAATCACAAGATATAAATAAATTGAAGAAGTGATACCTTGATACTCACATTTTGAGAAATGCAACCCCTCAATTATAAATAAATGTAAACATGGAATATGTGCAAGAAAATTACATGCTGAAATGTAAACTTATTTTCTTCTAGAATCCTTTAGAATTAAAAAGGTAACTATAATTTTGTGCCAAATTTTATGGCTGTTAAGTGAAAAGGAAAAATTTTATTTCTTTAATTAACAAGAACAATTGAGTTGTGAGCAGGAAAGGTTCTCACAAAGTGGTCACATCTGAAGCCTTGTACAGATTGAAAGGAAGAGCATGCTCATGCATGTTCACCCCGCCACAAAAACATTTGTACTTAGAATTTCCAAATTGATATAACCACAGGAAATGATAGGATACCAGAATTTAAATAAGCCACTCATATACCTAATTGTGTCAAAAATATATTTAATAGTTCCAATAAGACAGAAAACATTTCTATAAAAAGATACTATAATATTTTAGTTTATCGCTAAATAGTATAAAGTCATTTGTCATTTTGGAATGGCAAATACTACAATAGCAGGAATACAACTTTGAGATGCAAAATAACTTGTAAGTGAATCTATAAAAATGTGCCTAGTTATCCTAATACTATCAAAATTTCAGTTAATAATAATAATCTGTACAGTACAAAATTTACAGCTATGACAAAGAACAAAAAATAAACATGTTTGCGCATGGCATGATTTTTGTGTGGCTTCAGGGCTTATGAGAAAGGTACATTTCTTATTTTTGTTGTATAGGAAATCAGCATTGTGAGTGTGAAGAATTCTGATTCATCTTGGCATGCTTGTGTCATCACCACTGTAAAGGAAGAAAATATAGTGATCAACTTAATGGCTTTAAAAATCATGTTCCCAAATAATATGTTCAACCTTAACATGTTCATGGATGGAAGATACTGACTTTAGCTACTGCAATACTGCTTACATGACCATGTGGAAATTTATTCTTCAAGAGTAAAATAGTTCTACTATACCTATTTATAGGTGTGTTGTAAACATTTATTTAATGTCATTCATAAAATGTCTCAAATTTTCTCTGGCCTAAGCATTGTATTTCTCCTCCTGTGAGCTTTTCCTCCATTTTATTCTAGTGTTCTGTAATACATCTTTCACAGATCACCCCTTTGAATATTTAAAAGTAGCAATTCTGTCTGTGCATACTTATCTGCATCTGAGCACTGGACTGAGCTGCTAAAGTCCATTGTAGAGTGGGAGGAGTGAGAATATGAGCAAAGAGGTCAAGACCATGATTGTTACACCCACTGAAACAGTCTATCTGGGCTAATGGGAGCTCATCAACTCAAGCTGGGAAGGATAGGTCCAAACTAGTCCCCCTGAATGTGGTTGACAGGTGCAAGGCTGGGGCAGACTGAGGGGCCAGTGGCAGTGGCACCAGAATTTGTCCCTATTGCATGGACTAGCTTTTTGGGAACCTATTCTCTTTGGATGAATACCTTGCTCAGTTTATACACGGTAGGGAGGACTTGTCCCTTCTCCAAAGCAATGTGCCTTACTGTCTCGGTGGAGTGGATGGGGGGGAGTGGAGGGAATTGGAGGAGGGGAGTGAGAGAGAACTTGGATTGGTATATACAATGAAAAAGAGATAGATTGTTCTCATTTTTTCTGCCAAAAATCTTTAATACTCTTTCTAATGTAAAATACCAAGTTCAGGTGGCTTTATTTGTGAAGTCTATGAAATATTTGCAATGGTCTCATGGGAGAAAATATAATCATGTTATTGAAAATGTTAGCCCACCCTCTAAAACTGATTTTTATAAGAGAAATGTATCAATACTTGAAGAGCTGTGTATGGACTAGAAACTAATGTAACCTCTTAAATATTTATCTTAATATTTCTTTTTGAGACAGCATGTTTGAAATTCTTCTGAGACACTTTGGCCTCATTTTGGATAGACCAATGGAAAAATCTTTTATTAGTGTTCACTCATCAAGGTTCCTGAATATATAATTACGGAATAAATAACATGTTTAATTTGTAGATATATAAATCAAGTGTCCAAAATAGGTTGATTACATTTTCAGTTCTGCATATAATGTCTATTGACCATATGGACACTTTCTTACACATTGCAAATTAATTCTACCCATCTCTGGTATCTTTCTTCTCCAAATGTCTACCTCCTGCTCATTTGATAAATTCTGAATGGTTATCTCAATAGACTTCTGTTTTTATTCTAAGGAATTTGTTGTGGCAACTTCCAGAAAAGCAGTAATAATAGTGGTGCTTATTACTACATGTGCTTATTTTGCTCTAAAGAAGGCAATAAAATGTGAATGTGGGGACAAAATTTATAAGCACAACTTTTTTGCATATAATTGCTTGACTCTGAGTAGTAGTCATCACGTCTGTAAATTTGAGGTTTGTGTGTGTGTATATGCCATTATTCTCTGAAAAAGTCCTATTTATTAGAGTACAGGTTTTATAAAGCCAAATAAGTTTTAGAGATATAATTTTTTTCATTTAAGTTTTTATTAAATATTTCCACCTCCTCCCATCCTCCC
>LOJH01002972.1:0-18629 GCA_001685095.1 Ellobius talpinus
GAAGGCATGTTAGTGTATGATATAAAGGCAAATTTGTCAAAATGGAAAGAAGAAAGTTAAGTCTACCCATAGAAGCAGGGAAGAAGACAGCCTTTGAGTATGTGAAAACCACCCTACAATTCAAGACAAAGTGTGGGAAAGTATATTTTAAATCCCAGCTTCCTCTTGGAACCAGATATTCTTTGGTAGAAAGCCCTAAGAGCCTGTGTTGCCCTGGTTTAGCTTGTTGTACTGGTTATGAGAAATAGAGAAGGAACACCTTGGAGATCTGTAGGATTTCCATAATGAGTTATTTATTTATTAAAATAGGTTAACCATAAAAGCCAATTGACTAACCTGTGTATCTTTGTTCCCTAAGCCCCTACAGGAGTGTGAACAGCCCTGCTTCAGCAACAAAGCCTCAGGTCCACATCTTGGGAAGAATATGGCCACTTCTTGGGATGCTGTCTTTTTCATGCTGATGATAACCTCTGTTGGCAGCACTGTCTTCTACAGAGAACAACAGACTTGGTTCGAGGGTGTCTTCTTGTCTTCCATGTGCCCCATTAATGTCAGTGCCAGCACCTTTTATGGAATTATGTTTGATGCAGGCAGCACTGGAACTCGAATTCATGTTTACACTTTTGTGCAGAAAACAGCAGGTAAGTGCAGCTGCGACCCTTTGCAGTCTGCATGTGTCTATGCCTTAGCATCTTCTTCCAGAAACAGATGTGCTGGGTGTGGTGTGGATTAGAGAACCTTCCAGCTGTTGGATATCATCCTTCAGAGATATTATTGATATTATTATTATTATTAATGTGGAATCAAGAGAGACTTGTGAGATAGACTAGGGACGTAGCTCAGTTGGGGGAGCATTTGCCTAACTTTCATGAAGTTCTGAGTTTGATCCACAACAGCACATAAACTGTGCATGCCAGTGCATGGATGTAAAAGCAGGAGAGTAGGGTCATCCTCGGCCACACAACAGGCATTGTCTCATAGATGGATGGATGGATAGATGGATAGATAGACAGACAGACAGACAGGCAGACAGACAGACAGACAGACAGATAGTTTTGTCCAAGTATAGCTGTAACTTGTCCATCTTCTCTAAAGGTTAATACCCAGAGGTCCAGAATATTGAGAATTTTAGCTGTGATTCTGGGGGAAAGTGTCCCAGTAAGTTTTCACTACCATCCTTGGAAAGGGAACTGAGGGGACCTTGGAGACTAACTCTCTCTGAAATGTCAGTTTTCTTTCCTTGGGTTATCTAAAGAGCCCAGGAACTCAGGCTGGGAGGACCACAATTCAAGGCCAGCTGAAGTTGTGTAGGGAGCTCAAGGCCAGCCTGGGCTACATAGTGAAACTGCTCCAAAGTTTATTAACAGTTTGAAAAACAGAGTTGGGGGAAGGAATAAGAGCTGGAGTCCCACCAGAGAGAGAGCAGAGGGACCGGGACCGTCAGGGTTGCATAACACCCTGTGGTCTCCTTCCTAACAATTCTGCAAAGCATTCCTCACAGCTCAGCTGGAGACTGTTTTAATCTACTAAATCATACAGCAATGTCTAGAGATTAGCATCTGAAGTAGTCTAACATCTGGTAACCCCTACCCCCTCTCTGTTTCATGGACAAAATAGGACAGCTTCCCTTTCTGGAAGGTGAGATTTTTGAGTCTGTCAAGCCAGGACTTTCTGCTTTTGCAGATCAACCCAAGCAGGTAAGTGTTATGATTGATGGGTTTGTTTCCGTGTTGTATCTGCTAAGGAGAAAGCCCAGAGTGAGTGCTCTGTGGTTGAGCTCTGTCCAAGAAACCTTTTACTTCGTATTTGGGTCAGCACCTCACTAAGTTGACACAGCTGACCTTGAACACAGTCAGTGGCATTAGAAGGCCTTAAAATTGTACCCACACTGTTTCAGTCTCTTGATAACTACAACACCCCTGTCATTAAACTCTTGTTGTAAATCTCCTGCTGTTCAGCAATAATAGGGCGTGTGAGACCATTTTTCCTTCTCTGTGAGGTCCTGAACTGTATACCCCAGACTCACAAGGAGTAGAAAGAAGGCCAGAAATAGATTTGGGGAGTGGGACAGGTGCCTCAGTGATTAGGAGTACTTGCTGTGCAAGTGTGAGGCGCTGAGCTCAGACCCCAGCACCCATGGAAAAAGTTGACATGTCATTGCTTGACTGCCTGCCACTACAGCACTATGGGGATCAGAGACAGGAGGATTGATGGGGCTTGCTAGCTGCCAACCTAGCCGGGTGTGGTGGCTCATACCTGTAATCCCAGCATTTGGTAGTCTGAGGCAGGAAGATTACCAAGATTTTGAGGCCAATTTAGGCTCTATAGTGAAATGTATCTGTTTTGTTTTGACAGCCTGGGCCACAGAGAGACCTTGTCTTAAACAAATAAATAAAACAGTGTGAGTTTAAAGAACTGAAATGTGTTTTCTAGTTCAGCAGGTAATTGGCAAATGTTCTAGGGTCTGAACTATTGAAAGCAGCTTCATTAGCAGAAGAGGATTTGGCATTTAGAAAGGAGGCTTGCATGTGGGAGACTGAAGCAGGAGGATTAAAAGGTAGCTTGTTATCAGAGTTTGGGTGTTTTTCCTGTCTTCACAAGAGGGCATCAGACACTTCCACAACTGGAGTTACAGACAATCGTTAGCTGCCATGTGGGTGCTGGGAATCAAACCTGGGTTCTTATAAGAAAGCTAATGCTTTTAACCACTAATACTAATGCCATTCTCTTTTAAAGGGCGCTGAGACTGTTCAAGAACTCTTAGGTGTGGCCAAAGACTCAATCCCCAAAAGTCATTGGAAAAGGACCCCAGTGATTCTGAAAGCAACAGCTGGACTGCGTTTACTGCCAGAACAGAAAGCCCAAGCTCTGCTCTTGGAGGTGATTTTTGAATCTGAATCTTGGATAATGCTGGGTTTTGTTTCTGTTTTTTCCTTCTAAGAAGTACTTGGGAGTGACTACTGCTTTTAGTATCCCATCATTGCTCAGTTATTGTGGTGACTGGGGTAGCCAGCTGGTTTACATTTTAAATTACCACCCTTCAACTTAAAGAGGTTTTCCTTAAAAAGTTCAAAGTACTCCTTCCATGATATTTTTATTGCATTTGTTTATTTGTTTATTTTGAATGTGTTTGTGTGTGTGTGAACTCAACATGTGCCACGGTGCAGCCTGGAGGTCAGAGGTCAACTTAAAGTTCATTCACACCTTCCACCAAGTGAATTCTAGAGATCAAACTCAGATAATCAAGCTTGGTGACAAGTGCCCTTACCCACTAAGCCAGCTCATCTGCCCTCCAAGATATCATTTATTTGAATTTTCTAAAGGTATAATGTAGAAATGGTTTTAAATAAACTCTACTGAAGAAAAATTACATGTAATGAAATCTGTCTACTTATCAGGGTCTGAGCATTGGATCCCCAGCACATCCATAAAAATACCAGGCATGGTGGCACACATTTGAAATCAGTGCTGCGGAAATGAAGACAGGGGACCCCCTGGGACTTGTTGGCCAACCAGCATAACCTAACCACCCAGGTCCCAGTGAGGAATCCTGTCTCAGAAACGAAGGTGACAGACCTTGAGAAAGAAAGCTCAAAGTTGACCTCTGCCCTGCATACATCTGCACACAAATGTGTACACACACCTGCAAATATGCACACACAAATTAAAATGTAAATGTACATTTAAAGTACTCAGATAAAGGTGTTTTGACAAATATAGAAGTCTTGTACCCCTTTTCAGTCTGTTTTCACTACTCTTGAAACCAGGCAACCACAGATTTGCATTCTCTCACTGTATATAAGTTTTGTTTCTTATGTTTCATAAAATGAAACATATAGTTTATAGTCTCTGGCTTTGTAAGTTTGTTTTTTTCTCTCAACATAAAATGTTGGGAATATTTTTAAAATATTGTTCTTCAAATAAAAATTTAAATACAATTTTATTAAACTTTATATTCTACTGTATGTATTTAAATAATAAAGATATTACATGATATAGTAAACATTAGATTTCATGTTGAAAGAACATTTATATAGGCAGAATCTCATTATAATTAAAAATAATCACAGCAGAGTGGATTCTGCCCTCTAAAGTGCCTCCACCTGAATTGTGTTCTTGTCCTAGTTTAAGGCAAGTCGTTAACAAGGTCTTACTGTGAGCAGGTTTTCTTGACTCTCAGCCCATAGGGTTTAAGTTCTTGTCCAAGCATGTCTGTGGGAATTCAAATCCCAGTTTTTATTGAAAAGTTTTTTCTTTAGATTTACTTTTTATTTTATAAGTATTTTGCTTGCATGCATTTCTGTGTATCAAACGCATGCCTGGTTCCTGTGGAGGTGAGAAGAGGGGGTTAGATCCCTTGAAACTGAAGTAAAGAATGGTTGTGAACCACTATGTGAGTGATGGAATGGAACCTGGTCTCTGCGAGAGCAACAAGTGCTCTTAACCTCGAGACATGTGTTGTGGCATGCACAGGCCCACATGAATACATACATATGTGCATACTCATACACAAAAATCCATAAATGTACTTTAGAAACATTTTAAGGCCATAATTCATGTATCGGTGGCCTATACTTATGAAGAATCAGGAACATTTGTGTAAGGCCTTCATTCACACCTCTTCAATAAGACTCCATGAGGCTAAGTGTGAGGAGTCCCTAAGTCTCGATAGGCCCTAGCTGTGCATCAAACCCCAGCAGAGGTAGAGTGCCTCAGCCCCTTCTAGGTTTATCAGCGTGCCCCGCCTGATCAGGTGGAGTTAGTCAGGGTGCTAACAAAAATTACAGGCTCTTGATTCAGTTGGAAGGGTTAAATATATGTTCTTCCCTAGGTTCAATTGATAATAAATTTAGATGGGTTTCTTTTTTGTTTGTTTATTTTTGTTTTTGGAGTTAGGGTTTCTTTGTAGCTTTGTAACCACCGCCCAGCTAGATGGTTCCTTAAGAAATCTATGCCATGTGCTTATATTTTTTCAAGAAAATTACATCCTTGCCTAGTTCCTCCTCTGGTTTCCTGGGGAAAAGGAGTAAGTGCTGCTGTCGTTTTATCTCAGGAAAGAACGAGAGAGAGCTGTTTTCTAAGACGCAGAGAACTCAGCCAATGGGATCACTGTTGACCATTCGTTTTACTGCCTCACGGAACCTAGGTTTTTTTGCACTTTTCCCTAGGTAGAGGAGATCTTCAAGAAGTCACCTTTCCTGGTCCCAGATGACAGTGTTAGCATCATGGATGGGTCTGATGAAGGTGGGACAGATGCTGAAATTCATACTGTGGGGAAAGCGGGTGGAGTCAATGGAAGATCCAGTTAAAGGGACTGAGAATAAGGATCCAGCATGAAAGAAAGAGGAGCTAAGTAAATAGGGAGGAATAGGGCAAGGAGACAATGCTCTAGACATGAAAATTAGAAATAGAATGGAGAGGAAAATGCTCTAGAATGTAATCTTTTGTTTTTCTCTCCTTTTAGGCATATTAGCTTGGCTTACTGTGAACTTTCTAACAGGTAAACTAACAACATCTTGAAATTTATCTTTTAGTTTTAACTGGCTTTTACAGTTTTTGTTTATTTATTTTTACCAGGAGGGTAAAGTCTACTTCTTTCTTCCTATACTGTTCTTTCTTTGTTTTGGGGTTTTGTTTTTTGGTTTTTTGTTTTGTTTTGTATTATTATTGTTTGGTTTTTTTGAGACAGGGTTTCTCTGTAGCTTTGGAGCATGTCCTGGAACTAGCTCTTGTAGACCTGGCTGGCCTTGAACTCACAGAGTTCTGCCTGCCTCTGCCTCCCTAATGCTGGGAGATGCACCACCACCTACCCAGCTGTACTTTCTTTAAAAGAAGGGGCTGGGTTGGAGAAATGGCTCAGGAGTTAAAAGCACTTACTGTTCTTTCCAAAGACCCTTGGGTACCTGTAATTTCAGCTCCAGGCCTCTAACTTCTGGACAGCCACACTCATGTGTATATAACCACAACACACATAATTAAATTGAAAAAAAATTTTATCTTTTTTAAAAAAGAAGAGGTTAGGAAGATAAGCTAAATTTATAATCTGCTTTCAAGGCCTCAGCTTCAACCAGAGGCCCTCTGAGTTTACGTTAGCCTGCAGTCGCTGGCTCAGAGAGCAGTCAATCGTGACAAATACCTTTGGTGCACAAAAGCAGAGGAGAACCTCCAGACAGAGTATCTGGATGGCCTGAGTACTCATACCTTGCTCTCATTAACAGGTCAACTGCATGGCCATGGCCAGGAGACTGTGGGGATCCTTGACCTGGGAGGTGCCTCCACCCAAATCACGTTTCTACCCCAGTTTGCGGTGAGTCACTTTATTAAGGCCCTGTTGGCAACACACCTAGACAGTGTCATGGTGCTAGGAAAGCGGCACCCTGTTTGGAGATGTCAGCTCTATCGTAATCAATGACTGAAGAAAGTGAATCTTCCCCATCTCTGATTTTGGGAGAGAGGGTTGTGGATAGTGGTACTAAAATCTTAATATAATTGCAGATGCTGAAGTCTTTTTTGCTTTTTCTGATTTGCAGAAAACCCTGGAACAAACGCCTAGGGGCTACCTCACTTCCTTTGAGATGTTTAACAGCACTTTTAAGCTCTATACACATAGGTGAGGAGGGGGTAGGGAAGAATAATAGTTCACATTGTGTTACTTTTCATAACTTTTTGTTACTGTATCTTATCAGCCTCTGAAAGTCTCTACTAGTCTCCTAAGCCCTGTCTACTGAAACCTAAGTCATACACCAAACCTGAGAAACGTAGGAGGCATCCTCATTTTTGGCCTCAAAAGTATGTGATGTAAGAGTCAGTTTTTCTTTAGATGGGAGCCTGTGGAGAAGGCCCAGAACTCAGCCAGAGCTCCATACCAACTCCTGTGATCTGGGCTCCAGTGTTGAGAGAGCAGTCTGGAATTGATAAGAGCTAAACCAATGAGAGCCTTTTCTGGGACTGGTTCTCAGGCTGGACCACCAGGAATGATCTATTCTTCGACATCACACCTGAGCCATTTATTGCATATCCTTGATCCAGACTCCAGTCTTCTTTTATTGGTCATGTGAATAACGTAGCACAGAGAGATAGGACAAAGTTTCCATGTTTCCAAAGGGAGTCAGAGAACCACGTCACATTTGAAAAAGGCAGCAGAGGGCTGAAAACATCCAGGACAGCCTGAAATCGGTCAAGCCTCTATTTTACAGTTACCTGGGATTTGGATTGAAAGCTGCAAGACTGGCAACGCTGGGAGCCCTGGAAACAAAAGGTTTGTCTGAGTACCAGTTCGTGGCGGGAGACAGTGGGAGTGATGCCAATCGCAGCTCGCTCGCCTCTTCCCTTCCCTGGCATTCATTCTGTGGAGCAAAGGGTTGTGTTGCATAATAGACACAAAAACGGCTGGTGTTGTGATGTGTCCGTCACCTTGAGAGTAAGGGCTACTCATATAGGGTAAGAGCCTGTGTCTGCAAGCCTGAAGCTTGACAGTGTGTAGTAGGAACTTGTACAAGCCTTTGTCAGGAAACAAGGTCTGTTGTGTTTGCCAAGTGGAATGACTGAGCAGTTTCCTTTCTGTCTTCACAGCTGGGCACAGGCAGAACTGGCTGCAGTCCCAGCTTTGTGATTGGGCACAAATCATTGACCTTTCTGTGCCCTAGTCTTCACCTTAAACATGATTTTGCATCTGATGCACTCCAGTGCCTTGCTCACAGTAAGCTAGTACTGGGATGAGGAGCACGTACCATTTCAGTTTACCAAGTATCTTCAATTCTGTTTCATTTAATATCTCAACTACCAGTGGAGGAATGTTCCTCTATTAAAGAAAGAAACTTACATTACTATTTTTTTTATTTCTTTGGGATATGATAAAAGTTATAAATCCTGCCAAATGTGCATATGCATGAAAATTTGCCTCTGATTTAACAAGTTCACCACTTCCACAGAGCCTGTGAAGAATCCATGTCACAGGATGCAGCCAAGGAACCAATTGCATAAGATTATGAGGCCCAGATCCCTTGATGATTCCTTGCAGCCTGTGTGCTTCTTCTACACTCCCTCTCTCACACGCTTGCTTTCTTGTGTTGTGGTTCTTCCAGGAACTGATGGACATACATTTCGAAGTGCCTGTTTACCAAGATGGTTGGAAGCAGAGTGGATCTTTGGGGGTGTGAAATATCAGTATGGTGGCAACCAAAAAGGTGAGTGGTGTTTCTTCACTGGTTAAAATTCCCTTCATCGTTCATGGTCTGGAAGAGTCCTATAGGAACCTGTTCCAGAGCCCAGAGAGACTTAACCATATTGAAAGCACTCACTGTTGGTATGTTCATGGTCTGGAAGAGTCCTATAGGATCCTGTTCCAGAGCCCAGAGAGACTTAACTATATTGGAAGCACTCACTGTTGGTATGTTCAGAGGCCAGCAAGCAAGGCAGCAGCTACTCTGCATCCTGTTCTGCCCCATGGAGGAGCTAGAAACCTGTTGTCACCTGTTGTCAGCAGGTGTGAGTTCCTCTTTCAGATCCAGTGTATGTTTAACAACTTCAGTTATATGGTGCTAGAGAGATGGCTCAGAGGTTAAGAGCATTGCCTGCTCTTTCAAAGGTCCTGAGTTNNGCAGGCATACACACAGAATATTGTATACATAATAAATAAATATTAAAAAAAAAACAACTTCAGTTATAGTAAAACTCAGTTGAGATAAGAATCATTCATTTCAGGTACTATAAAAGGCACAGACTTTAAAGTGAAGGGGAAATTGTGTTTTCCCAGAGAAAGAAACAAGCTTTCTGAATAATTGCTCACAACAACCGTGAAACATAATGACAGGCAGTAAGTACCACGGTGGCTATGGATGTTTTTGGTGATCACAGGTTAAGGGGAGGAGCTGCCGTGGACACGAACAGTGAGGTTGAGGAAGGTCACACATCTTTTTTTTAAGGCTTCTAAGACTCAGCCACCTTTTTTGGATTCTTTAGTTAATTTTATGTTTTTGTCATTTTTAAGATTTATTTTTTTGGCCGGGCAGTGGTGGCGCACGCCTTTAATCCCAGCACTTGGGAGGCAGAGGCCAGCCTGGTCTACAAGAGCTAGTTCCAGGACAGCTAGGACTGTTACACAGGGAAACCCTATCTCAAAAAACCAAAATAAATAAGTAAAAGATTATTTTTTTATGTGTATATATGTATTTTATGTGTTTTGCCTGCATGTTTGTATGAGCACTGTGTGTGTGCCTAGTACCCATGGAGGTCAGAAGAGGAAGTCAGGTCCCTTGGGACTGGAGGTGCAGACAGTTAGTTGTGAGCCTTCACATGGTTGCTGTGATCTGAACCCGGGTCCTATATACGAGCAGGGAGTGGGGCTGGAGAGATGGCTCAGTGGTTAAGAACACTTGCTGTTCTTTTAGAGACCTGGGTTCAGTTCCCAGCACCCGCATGATGACTCACAACTGTCTGAAACTCCAGTTCCAGAGGATCTAATGCCTCTTCTGGACTCTGAAGGCACCAGATAATACGTGGTGCACAGATATACATGCAGGCAAACACACACATAAAATAATAAAATTTTAAATGAGCAGCCAATGCTCTTCATTAAGTCATGTCTTTAGCCCCCAGCTATTATTTTGTTGTGGAGGAAATTCCTGGGTTAGCTTGTTCAGCAGGTGCAGCTGTTTCTGCTGCTGCTTCTTGTCTTCAGTTTTTCAGACTTAGAGAACCAGCAGTCCCTGCTCTCATCTTCCTGGAGTGCCCTTTTCTCCCTGAATCTAATAATTAAGAGGGTCTAGTCAGTGCCTTTGTGGACAACTCATATCTTGAATAACATGGACCCTACAATACCTATCACTCCACCCTCAGATTGTCCAGCTGTTTCCAGAGCTCCTCCTCTTCCTTGCTGTGAAGGTCTTAAGCCTAAACCTCAGCCATAGCTGTGCTGCTTCCTCTGCTGCTGCTCACAGGCTAAGGTGCAGCCGCCTTGAGTTCTTGTTCTTCTCTCATTGATCCATCAACTTGCCACAGAAGGTGACTCCCCACATCATTTTCTCAAGTGATAAACTTTGGCCCTGACAGGGGAGATGGGCTTTGAGCCCTGCTACGCAGAAGTGCTGAAGGTAGTACGAGGAAAACTTCACCAGCCGGAAGAGATTCGGGAAAGCTCCTTTTACGCTTTCTCCTACTACTATGATCGAGCTGCCGACACACACTTGATTGGTGAGTACATGCCTGATTCAGGCCATGACGGAAGAGAATGGGACTCTGCTGGGGAAGGTCAAGGGTATTAATAATTGGAGAGATTTACCAACTTTTCTAGTAGCCACTAGAATGGAAAGGTGAATATACTTGCGGTCTTTGGGAAGTGGAAAATGACCTAATGTTCATAAAGTCTGTCTGTTTGAGGCAGGGTTTTACTATGTAGCCCAGGCTGGGATTGAACGATGTAGCCCAGGCTGGCCTGGAATTAGTAGCCATCCCTCTTTCCCAGCCTTCTGAGTAATGGCTACACAGATGTGCCGCCATGCCTGACTTTGTATCTGGAGTCTTTTTGCTTTTTTTTTTTCAGTAGTGGCATTGAATCTAGAACCTCTGCACACGGTAGGCAAGAGTTCTACCACTAAATTATATCTCAAGTTCCCCTTTTGAACTTTTCATTTTGAGACGGATCTAAGACGCCCAAGATGGCTTTGAGACGGATTATGTACCCTGTGTTGGCCTTGTAATTGTGATTCCCTGCCTCAGCCTCTTGAGTAGCTGTGCTATCAGGACCAGCTTGCTTTATATCTTTATTACAAAACTGTATGTTAGCTGTTTTGTAATTGTGACTAAATACTAAACGAGAGAGACGTTAGAGGGTTTCTTTTGGATCATGCTTTCAGAAGTTTCAGTCCATGATCAACTTCCTTGTTTCTGCCACAGTAAGGCAGAAAATAATGGTGGAAGGACTTAGAGGAGCAGAGTTGCTTACTTCATGGCCACCTTGAAGGCAGGAGAAGCAGAGGGCCGGGCCTAAATTGAGCCCTCAGCTACACCTTCCTCTTGACCCATGTGCCCCACCTAAGCCCCACCTCCAAAAGTTCCCATTACCTCCCAATTGTATTACCAAGTTATGAATACATCTATACCTTAATTGATGAAGGACATCCCCCATGGTTCGTTCAGTCAACTCTCAGTGATTGGGGACTCCACTGTCTGGAGACCAAGCCTTCAACACATGAGCCTATAGGAGACATTTTCTATCCAAATCATAACAAATTGAAATACAGTAAATGCACGTATTGCTTTCATAGTTTGCCAAACCTTGCCATGTATGTACCTGTGAAACCTCCCCACATGCAAGATATTATAGCCATCACCCCAATTTCCTGTTCTTTTAGGGTTTTTTCCTTTTCACAGAAGTTGCGCTTTTTTAGGTGTGAGTACACATATGATCTGTCATGACTCAAGAGAGATGATTTGCTGCCCTGCTTACTATAGTTTCTAATTCATGTGTATGTGCCTGCATGACTTTCTAAGTACCATGTGTGTAGGTGTCTACAGAGGCCAGAGGGCATTGAATCCTGTGGGACTAGAGTATCAGGTGCTTATGAGCCACCTGATGTGAGTTCTGGAATTGAACCTGAGCCCTCTGCAAGAGCAGTAAGTTCTCTTAACTACTGAGCCATCTTGCCAGCCCTTCCACCCCAACTAAACTTTTAAATGAACCTAGATTTTTATTGTGGTTAAATATATAATACAAAATGGGTAACATGCATTAATCATAAATCAACAAAATAGACAGTGTGGATTTGTATTGTACAGATATCATGTTTATGTATCAGTCTTTTATGTTGGGAAGTGTATGTTTCTAGTTTTTATTACTATATATCACTGGGATAAATGTCCTTGTTTCCTTGACGTTTTGACACTAGCTGTTCTGCTTTATTTTAGATTATGAAAAGGGTGGTGTTTTAAAAGTTGAAGATTTTGAAAGAAAAGCCAGGGAAGGTAAGTGTTAGGAAATTCTTGAAGTTGGGCTGTGAAGTGTGGCTGCCAGTGCAGGGCCTCCTGGGACTTCTGAGCCTTCCGGTCTGCTGGAAGATGCTTTAGGTGCTGTCAAAAGAATATGGGGATCTAAGACACTTCAGGGAAATAGAAAAAACAAACTTTCTACATTTTTTCCTATTGTTATTATTATTGCATTACTATTATCTGTTTGTGTTTTTGTTTGTTTTGTTTTTCTGAGACAAAGTCTTACATAGCCCAGGATGGCCTCACATTTGCAGTATAGCTGAGGATAACCTTGAATTCTGTTTTGGTTTCATTTGGTTTGGTTTTTTAAGACAGGGTTTCTCTGTGTAGTTTTGGAGCCAGTCCTGGAACTTGCTCTGTAGACCAGGCTGTCTTCAAACTCACAGAGATCCACCTGCCTCTGCATCCCGAGTGCTGGGATTAAAGGTATGCACCACCACTGCACCCTGAATTTTGATCCACCTCTCAAGTGCTAGGATTATAGGCATGAATCGCTGTGACTGACTTATGTGATAACAGGGATGGAACCCAGGCTCAGGAGGGCTAGGCCATCATTCTAACACCCAAGCTAGCTATACACGCAGCCTGGCCCGCTCACTTGCTCTCTCTCTCCATTCTAACAACACCTGAGTTAGCTATACACTCAGCCTGGCATACTCTCTCTCTCTAAGTTAGAATAGGTTTATCAGCAGTAATAAAGAACTGAGCACCAGAGCGCATGGGACATCCTTGAGAGCACAAATCTAAAATACAAATGACCTTTTCCAGTGGCCACAGGAGAGAGTTACATTATAGTTTCCTGTCCGCTGGGCCTCAGTTGAGGACTTGATATTAAGTGACCACAGTATGTCATGGAAATTTGAAAAGCAGGTTGCTGAAAGTATAGTTCAAGTGTTGAGAACTTGCTTCGTATGTGCAAGGCCCTGGGTGTGATTTCCAGCAGAGTCTTGCCCCCGCTTACCCCACACCATAACTGGTAAATAAGCTAAGATGCACTTAAGTTTTTGTTGTTGTTGTTGTTGTTGTTGTTGTTGTTTTTGGTTTTCCAAGACAGGGTTTCTCTGTGTAACAACCGTGGCTGTCCTGGAAATCATTCTGTAGACTTGGCTTGGCTTGAACTCACGAGATCTGCCTGCCTCTGCCTCCTGAGTGCTGGGATGAAAGGCGTGTACTGTCACACCACACCCAGAGAATAGATGATTTCATAACGGAAATGTGCAGGTTCTAAAGAAGCTGTAGTCTTGTAGAAGTAACCAGTACACAGGTGTATACAGTACACAGTATACAGTAGACAGGCTAGTCTATAGGAAGCCCAGGTACCAACTAAATGGGGACATTTTTGCTTACTCAACCCCTACCTACAGCTCGAGAAGACCCTACATCTTTTGGTTGCAAACTTGAATGCTGTTTTCTTTCTCACTTTCAGTATGTGATAACTTAGAGAGCTTCACCTCAGGCAGTCCTTTCCTATGCATGGATCTCAGTTACATCACAGCTTTATTAAAAGATGGCTTTGGCTTTGCAGATGATACCCTCTTAAAGGTAAGAAAGAGCTCTGGATCTTACAGTTGTCTGTCTTGTTGCTTTGGGAAAGAACTTGTCTAGTGGTCAGAGCGGCAGGTGTTCTTGTTTGGGCTGAAGCCAGGGCACCCTGCTAGATACCACAAACACAGAAAACACTTGGATGCAGTTATAGTCTCTGAGACATGGTGTCCTGTGGACACAAGACAGAAAAACTTGAATATATTCAAGTCACATTGTTTTTGAAGCCAATTTAGAACTCAGTGAGAAGCATTGAGAAAGAGATGGGGAGATAAATATCCAGAATACAGTACAAGCCAGTTGGAAGGGCTGTGCTTCCTGAATCCCAGTTCCTCATCTTGACTTTATGTGCCCTCACCTGCCACTGATTTATGGTTGTTAGAACTTAAGCTGAAGTTTGATCAAGAGAGCACAAGATAAAAAGCAGCTGGGGTCATCATCACACAGACTTCTATTCAGAGTCTGTGAGGCAGATGAACCTGCCCAGTAACACTGTCTTACCCCTTGCCTCATCTTGCACAATGATGTTAACACATATGGCTGACTTCAATGTCTCAAGCATATGTAGTGTATCCTGTATATTCTACATCTGCTAGATACTGACTCGTATCTCTTCTAATAGCTGTATGCAGCTTAAGGACAAGGATAACATTTTAACCATCTTTGTAAATATAATTTGCAATCAATAGTGGTATAGAAAGTAAGAAGATGAATGATATGAAATTAATAAGATGAATTTTAGAGGGGTTGGAGAGATGGCTTAGTGGTAAAGAGCACTTGCTGCTCTTGCAGAGGACCCAGGTTTGGTTCCAGGACCCACATGGTGACTCACAACCACCTGTGACTACAATTCCAGGGGATCTGACGCTGCCTTCTGATCTCTGTGGGTACTAGGTACACACATACTTGTAGCTGAAACACTGATACACATAAAATATACAACTTTTATTTGTTTTATTTTTGTTTTTCAAGACAGGGTTTCTCTGTGTAGCTTTGGAGCCTGTTCTGGAACTTGCTCTGTAGACCAGGCTGGCCTCAAACTCATATAGATCCGCTGCCTCTGCCTCCTGAGTGCTGGGATTAAAGGTGTGCACTGCCTGGCTACAGTTTTATTCTATTTATTTATTTATTTAGTTAGTTAGTTAGTTAGTTAGTTTTTTTCAGCAGAGGGTTTCTATGTGTAGCCCTAGCTGATCTAGACTTAGCTTTGTAGACCAGGCTGGCCTTGAACACACAAAATTTCACCTGCCTCTCCTTCTCAAGTGCTGGGATTAAAGGTGTGTGCCACCACTGCCCAGCTACAATTTTTTTAAGTTTGTTTTTTTTTAAAGATTTATTTATTATATATAGTATTCTGTCTGCATGTGTGCTTGCATGCCAGAAAAGGGCAGCATATCTCATTATAGACTGTTGTGAGCCACCATGTGAGTGCTGGGAATTGAACTCAGGTCTTCTGGAAGAGCAGCCAGTGCTCTTCACCACTGAGCCATTCTCCAGCCCTTAAAGTTTATGTTTTAGAGGGTTGGAGAGAAGTTAGTTTGCTGTTTGTCTCAGAAGTTACAAACATTGCTGCTTGCCTTAATTAGGGTTTCTGTTGCTGTGAGGAGACATGACCGCTGCAACTCATAACCAAAAACATTTAATTGGTTGGCTTGCTTACAGTTCAGAGGTTTAATCCATTATCAGCATGGAGGCAGACATGGTGCTACAGAAGGAGCTGAGAGTTCTGATATCTTGACCACAGGCAACATGAAGTGGTCTGAGACACTGGATATGGATTGAGCATGTATGAGACCTCAGAGTCCACCTCCACAGTGACACACTTCCTCCAACAAAGCCATACCTCCTAATAGTGCCACTCCCTATGAGCTTATGAGGGCCAGTTACATTCAAACTAGTCTTCCAGAGAACTACTTCCTAGTATCTAGTAAAGTGGCTCACAACTACCTGTAACTCCAGCTCCAAGAGATCCAACACCCCTGGCCTACACAGGTACCTGCACTCATGGGCACATACCCACAGGCAGACACATACATCCACACATAATTTTAAAAAATAATAAAACTGAAAAATCTTTTTTATAATTATATTTATTATTTTATGTGTATGAGTGTCTTGCCTGTGTGGTCTGTGCACCCACCTCTCATATCTGGTGCCCATGGATGCAGAAGAGGGTGTCACATTCCCTGAAACTGGAGTTCCAGACAATTCAATTTGTCATGTGGGTGCTGGGAATTGAACATGGGTCCTCTGGAAGAGCAGCCAGTACTCTCCTTAACCACTGAGCCATTTCTCCAGCCCCTGAAAAATCTTTTTTAAAAAAGGATCTATTGTACAACAGTTTATTACTGATGAAGCAAGTCTGCACGTGCTCAAATCAATGAGGAAGGAGGGGAAGGAGTTTTATGAAAACAATTTGAAAACTGTCCCTTTCTGTAATTGAGGGACCAGATCTAAAGTTTTGTCCAAAGCAATAAAGGCATTGAGCTATCAAGACAGTCTGGTGTCGAATGCCTCAGCTGGTTTTTATTAATGCATAAGGCACAGTTGCTTACATAGACTCCAAAAGCTGAGAATGTGCTTTTCTGTCCTAAATACATTCCCAGCTCTTGCCAGTTCCCTTCCTACCACATCCATGAACATTACATTCTGACTGCCTTGTCAGATTAAGGAGCATCCAGAGCCTTTTCTGACACAACCTCTGTAAAAATTTCTGGATAGTACGGCTTCCTGGGCCTGACGTTCTCAGGCATCAGCATGCTGGGTGTAGGGCAATTAGGGCTGGGCCACAGGGGTGCTCTTTATAGGTATTAGCAGTTCAAAGGCCATCCTTGCTAATGTTGAAAACTGGATGAAAATGTGAAGACTTTTTCTTCTTCTTTAACAGCTCACAAAGAAAGTGAACAACATAGAGACGGGCTGGGCCCTGGGGGCCACCTTTCACCTGCTGCAGTCTCTGGGCATCTCCAGCTGAGGTTACCATGTCCTCTGAAGCCTGCATTTCTCAAAAACTTTGTTTTACAAGAAGGAGAGGACTCAGGCATTTTCTGAACAATTCTGGGGAAAGCCTGGACTGAAACCCATTAACTGGCTTTATTGGGAGGGAAGGGGTTTTATAGATGAGTCTTGCCCTTGAGCCTCATGATTTGGGCTTAATTAATTTTGCACATCTACTGTGAACAGCTCCCTAACCACTTGGCAGGTGCACAGCTGGCACAAGAGTATAAATCTTTTGAGATTTTTTTGTATGTCAGAGTCCTGTGAAGAAAAAAAGAATAGGCTTGGAACTCCATGTTAGATTGAGAGTTCAGAGAGAAGTCCCTGGGAACCAAAGAAAAATCTCATTTCAACCCTTGGAGTGCCTCATTCCTTTGAATGTTTCAGTCTTTTGCTTATAAGCTAAATTAAGCTGACTTACTGAAGTCCCATAACCTATCAATACTGATATTTTTTCTTCTTCCTACCCTTATACATTCTCTACCCTAAAACCCAAGGTGAAAACTATCTGGCTTTGCATTTCCATCTGTAATTCAAAGAGAAGGGAAAAAAGACACTATATTAGAATTTGTGTGACCCTATGGCACAATTTAGAGTTTAGAGTGGCCCTGGGTTTATTATTTTTAGACAGAGGTCATGTTACATTGGTCTGGCTAGCCTGGTACTGTGTAACCCAGGTTGCCTTGAATTGTCAATTCTCCTGCCTCAGCCTCCTGAGCCTTGGGTCACAGGTGTGAGCTGTCATGTCATGCCAAATCTCACAAGATGAGCGAGCGCCTCTCCCCTGTGCCGACTAGAGTTGTGAGGAGGAGGGCCGTCCTGTTGAGAGGGCAGCTGTCACAGACCATGACTGCTGCTCGGTTACCACCTTATTCTCATGGCCCCAAACTTAGCATCTTTCTATTTCTGTGAAATACAACTGCACCCTAGTTTTGATCTGTGGTTAGAAGTTAGTGTGTGTGCTGTTTGAGTCTAAAGATAACCAACACTTTCAGTTTGTCCTTTTGGGGGTTGGGGTGTGGAAAGTGCTGGAGATTGAACCCAGGACTTCTTCCATGTTAGGCACAATGTGCTACCACCATGCTTTATAATAGTGCTTTCTTGCCTGGGCCCTTGCTGATTTTAGCCACTATTTTCTGAATTTATTGTCTCCCTCAGGATTTCATATCCCCTTACCAATGATACCCAACATTTGATTTGATTGATTCTTTCGGCCCATGTCAGAACAAGGACTAACATTTCTAGAGAACCATGTTTTTTCTCTCAGGCCACTGTTTTGAGGTTGAACACAGATCATCATGCATGCTAGGCTTGGGTGCTCTACTACATTATAAAGTCATTATCTTAAAATTTTTTGCCAGGCAGTGGTGGCGCACACCTTTAATTCTAGCACTTGGGAGGCAAAAGCAGGCGAATCTCTGAGTTCGAGGCCAGCCTGGTCTCCAGAGCAAGTTCTGGGACAGCCAGGACTACACAGAAAAACCCTGTCTCAAAAGAATAAACAACAATAAACCCCATAATGCTCATACATAATGAAATAGATTTCTACACTGGAAATAGCCTGAAGATAAAATCTAGTTTCCTATGGAATGCATACTCAGCGTCTCTTGCAGGTTTCTCCATCCAGCTTCTGTTAAGTGTTTGCCTTTCCATCTCAGATGTCACTGTTTACAGCTTCATCAGCTGAGAGCTACCTCCTTCCCTTCAGTCATCCTCTGCTTTCTCCTAGTCCAAAACCTTTCAGACTCTTTGAAGATAACTACATCTTTATGACTTTTAAAAAGACGCGGCATACTTTAAAAGTATTAGACCAGTCATAGTCTACTAAATGCTGTCACGGTTGAGAGAAGCCAATCTGCTTCGCCAAGAGTAAACTCTACAGCAGGCTTTACGGCACAGGCCTGTAATCCTAGCTACCTTGGAGCTGAGGCAGGAGGATTACAAGTCATAGGCTTTCTATGTAGCCAGTTTGAGGTCGCTGGGCAACTCAATAAGACACTCAGAAGTTTTAAAAGGGAGAGGGGTTAGAAGATTTCAGTGGGGCTGGAGACAGCTCAGAGGTTAAGAGCACTGGCTGTTCTTCCAGAGGTCCTGAGTTCAATTCC
>LOJH01002973.1:17668-35153 GCA_001685095.1 Ellobius talpinus
AGAGAGAGAGAGAGAGAGAGAGAGAGAGAGAGAATACTCAAGTACCAAGCACTGATCAGGCCTCTGCTGGAATTGTATCTACCAATGACCACTGGCCAGAGGAAGTCTCGCAAACAAGGGCAGATTAAAGGAGGGAGAAGCAGACACCACTCTATTGATGGGAAGCATATGACAGCCATATTGCAAAGGAAGCACATGTAGGGATTGGGATGAGTCTGTGTGGCAAACCACACAAGGGTCAAGTTAGCGCCTGCTAACGATTAGACAGGGATCATCCAACCCAGTGAGCAAGACCCAACCGTGCATCTGACCAGAACTGCCTACTGGGGAGGCATGAAGTCAAAGGCTTAAGATCAAGGGTGAGAAAAAAAAGTTCCATTGTTGAGCAGTAACATTAATATTTGACAAAATGTAATTTAACTAAAAGGACAGAGGAAAAAGTGAAACGCCAGGTAATACAAAAAATGGATCTTTCAAGTTCACGAAGCAATCATGATATTGCATGTGCCCAACAACATACTTTTGATGATGTAAAAATTTGATAATTTTATGCAGAATATACTGACACTTCTCTATCAGAAAGTATGAACTAAACAATCTATAATATTTGAAGAAGGGTTCATAACTTTATTCATTAGACTCATAAAAACTCCTGCATGCAACACATAAAGACTATAGAATTTTGGCTAGATGGTGGTGGCACACACCTTTAATCCCAGCACTTGGGAGGCAGAGGCAGGCGGATCTCAGTGAGGTCGAGGCCAGCCTAACCACAAAGCAAGTTCTGGGACGGCCTGTCTCAGGGGGAAAAAAAGGTTATAGAATTTTCACATTGAGACATTTGTAAAATTGGTCATATCATGAAAAGATTTTTTATAATTTTCATATAATTTATGTCATACATATTTTGACCATTGTACGGTTACTTAGACATCTACAGACAAAATGGAAAGCTTTAAAAACAAATAAGATAAAATATGAAAGAATACTGTGTCTTCAAAAATAGAAATAGATTTACAGTTAGCATCTGCATTGAAGTCTCAACTAATCTAAACTGAATGGAATGAAAGAGTCACATAAAAGCAAGCAATGCCATGGAAGTGCGCTAACAGACATAGTTAGAATTTACGGGAAAGACCAAAAGTTCTGAGTTTGCAGTCAGCTGCAACAGCAAGATAACCTGAGGGTGGTAGCATCTGCCTGCACTCAGGAGGCAGAGGCGGTCTCAAGCCTTAGCCACCCCCTGCATCCTGGAGATCTTGATGAGTGCTTTCTCTTCATGTCTGGAGGAAAGCATGTGTCTTTCTTGTTTTGTTTATCGAGACAGGGTTTCTCTGTGTAACAGTCCTGGCTGTCCTAGAACTTGCTTTGTAGACCAGGCTGGCCTTGAACTCACGGAGATCCATGCCTCTCTGCCTCTCAAGTGCTGGGATTAAAGGCTTGCACCACAACTGCCCAGCACAGGTGTTTCTTTTAGGTGGTGGAGCAGCTAGACTGCGGCAAGCTTTTTACTCTTTACGTCCAGAGGTGATTACCTCTGAGTATCTTGAATATGAAAAGCAAGCATCCATCTTGTGCCACTATTGCGTCTTAACCTATTGTCATCTTTGCAACCAAGCCTCATACCATTAGATACAAAAAAGCACACTAGTTTAATGAACAGTATTTATAAAAATATATTGCAAAATTACTTGTAATGCCCAATACCTGTGAATAGTTCCCACTGGACTCATGCTGGGGACGGTCTAGAATAAACATTTATTTATACCTAAGCAAAGAAGAAGCACAGCTAGTTCTAGGCCAGGCAGTGGTGGTGCATACCTTTAATCCCAGCACTCGAGTGGCAGAGGCAGATGGATCTCTGTGAGTTCAAGACCATCTTGGGCTGCACGAGATTGATTAAATCTAAAAGAGAAACAGAGCTAGGCGGTAATGGCTCACATCTTTAATCCCAGTACTTGGGAATCATGTGACTTTAATCCCAGTACTAGAGAGGTGGACACAGGAAGAAATAAATCTGGGTGGAGAGAGGAACATAAAGTAGGAGGAGACAGGAGTGCATTGCATTCAATCTGAGGATTCGAGGAGACAGGATCTTGCCCCCTTCAAGTCTGAGTATTTGGTAGAGGTAAAATGTCGATCTAGTAGATGGTTCCTTTACTTCTCTGATCTTTCAGCATTTACCCCAATATCTGACTCTGGATTTTTATTAAGACCAATTAGAATCCAACATACAATGGACTTCACAAATTATTGGCATTAATGAGTGATCACTAAACTCAGTCCTAGACCAACAAAAAATCAACAGTTTACCTCATCTCCAAAAAGAACAATTACAAATATAGAGTAAAATGTCTTAATTATAAAAATGCACAAAATGTCTATATAAATACACAATGACATATGAAAAATATCTGATATGTTAATTAGAATGTTTTACATGTAAGCTTAATTATTCAATAAAAATGTCTTAAAAGAACATTTTTAGGACTAGAAATAGAGCATTTTCTTGGCATTCATGAGGTCCTGAGTTCCATCTCAATCAATGCAAGACTAATCAATCAATCAATCAATCAATCAATCAATCACTAATGTACCCACAGCCTGATGCCTCAGTAGCCACCAAGCCTGATGACTTGAGTTCAAGTTCTGGAAGCCACATGGTGAAAGCAGAGAACTGGTTGCCCAAGTTGTCCCCCAGTCTCTAAATACATGCACATGCACATGCATGCACACAAACAAACAAGTAAAGGTAAACACCTTTGTTTGCACAGCAGGAAGCCTAATCTAATTTGGATGGGTCCAAGATTGGTCTATTTAGCAACTCAAGCCTTCAGGCTGTCTCTAGCGTTCTCCTCAATCACTCCAGCATGGTTTTCATCCCCAGGTCTCCGCCCAGTAGGTAGGACTTCACGTAGAGCTATCCTCACATGGATCTGTCATATTCATGCATCCACTGGAATAAAACATTTCCTGTAAAACTCTACTGTGCGTCCCACTGCCCTTGGTTGAGTCTGTCATCAAGGGAAGATGGAGAGCACCTTGGGCCTGTACAGTATCTATTCAGAGAGAAGAGTTCCCTGCCAGTAAGAATAGGGGCAGAGGGGCATAACTTGCTGAGGCATAGACAGTCCCCCAGACCCTGCAAATAAGAGATAAAGGACTCAGGTTGCTATCAACTCCTGTAATCTATGAGTTAAGTCTAACCAATAGCTGGAATGGGGTTTCCTCAAGGAAGTTCATAGCAAATTTAACACAAGAAAACAAAGGACCAAGAATAGCTAATACATTTCCATAGGGGGAAAATGAGGGGCATCCCAATCTACTAGAGATCAAGCACTTTGAAGGGCCATGCTGGTTCAGACAGTGGGACTTTGGTACATGGGGTCCAGGCACAGGATATGTATTTTTGAAAGCTGGCATGTGACACATGTAGTGTCGTCTCACTCTTTAGGTCAGTGTTTCTGTGATGATCAATCCTGGTTGTCAGCTTGACATACCTGAGAAGAAAGAAGCTCAGCTGAAGAATGGCCTTCACCGTGTTGGCCTGCAGGCATGGCTGTGGGGCATTTTCTTGACTGCTATTTGATGTAGAAGGCTATAGCCCGCCACAGGCAGTGCCATCCCTAGGCAGTTTGGCCTGAACTATATAAAGTGGTCAAATGTAAATCTAGGAGCAACCAGGAATCAGAATTTCTCCATATTTACTGTTTCCAGCTAGTGCCTTAAGCCTCCGCTTCCCTTGAAGGTGGGCTGAAATCTGTAAGAGGAAACAAACCCCCTTTGTCCCTGAGTTGCTTCTGGTCAGTGTTTATTTATAGCAGCAGAAAGCTAACTGGGAGAATTTCTCAAAGAAACACAATAGCCAAATTTATGACTTATTTGATCAGAATAAAAAATCTCATGCACTCTTCCCAAACTTCAAAATAATGTGTTCACCCAATGACTGAGTTCTAGAACAGCCACTGGATCCCGGCCCAAGAAGAAATGCCTTCAGGAAGCAGTTACTTCACTTATTCTTTTCAGTGAATATATGGCTACTGCAGCCTTATTTCCTCCCAGGATTTGGTAATGGGCACTAATCTCTTGTCCCCAGCTCCCATTCAACTGGGTTAAGAGTCACTGTGGGAGGGATAGAGAAGTCACGAAGAATTTAAAACAGGAGGCTGGCAGGACCAGATCTGCCTTTTATACAGATTGTTGGACCACAAGAGGATAGGATACAAAAGCAAAATAACAGATAATCCTGCCCTCAAGGGCTTAAGAACCTACCTGAATGGATTCTGAATACACCTAGTAAAAAGGACAAAGAAATTGTGCTTGTTGGCTCATGACCATTAGCCTGGGAACTTAGAGAGGCTCGAGGAACGGTGGCCATCGTGGAAGGTGCTAGGAAGAAGGATTTGAGGGCTGGGGTTTGCCACTTTGCTCAGCATTTTGGGGCTAAAATTTCTTTATAATTAATTAGTTAATTATACTATATATTATATAATTATATAATAATTAGCTATAATATATATATATATCTGGGATGTGTGTGTATGTGCACGTGCACACATGTTACAGCAAGTGTGGAGATCAGAGAACAAGTTTTAGGAATCTATTTTTCTACTTCCTCGAGGCAGAATCTCTCTTGTTCCCTCTGTGCTGTGTACTCCAGGCTGACTGACCTGTGAGTTTCCAGGTGATTCTGTCTCCACCTCCCAGCTCACTGAGGCAGCTCTAGGATTAGTTATGCAAACCATTGGGCCCACCATTTTATGTGGATTCCTGGGTTCAAACTCAAGTAGTTGGGCTTTCAGAGCAAGAGATTTTACCTGGTGAATCCTCATGCCCTCCTTGAACCTCAAATTTCACAACTAAAAAAGTGGGATAATGTCCACTCATATCTCCCAAAACTTTTATAAGAATTAAATTATGTTCAAAACAAACAAACAAAAAATGAGCCAGGTACGGTTGGTATACACCTTTAATCCCAGTACTTGGGAGGGAGGCAGAGGCAAGTGGATCTCTGTGAATTAGAAGCCAGCCTGATCTACAAAGTGAGTTCCAGGATAGCTAAGGCAGTTACACAGGGGTNGGAGGAGGGGAGGGAGTGGGAACTGGGATTGGTAAGTAAAATGGACAAGGATAGTTTGTTTTATTTTAAAAAAATAAAAGAAATTTTAAAAAGAAAAGAATTAAATGATGGGTCTTGTATATGCAAAATCCAATGTTTACTTATACCAACAGTACAATGAAGAAGCATTGCTTCTTTGCCATTTGCCAGTGATACATTCTTCATGACCTCTTGTTAACTCAGAAAGATACACTGTGTCTTGCAGTTGGAAGGAACATAGGAATTTCTTCACACATGCTTGACGCAGAGAGCTATCTTTTCTCCAATTGTTCATTTTCCAGGATTGTGTCATTCCTCTCATAATGCTGCTCATTCTGCTGGTGGGCTGCAGGGATTTGTTATCCACGGGGCTGAAATCAGACTCCCTCCAACCCCTTCTCTGCTCTTAGTTTGACCTGCTGGAGCCACCCAAAATGAATTCACTTTCTTTCCCATTTGACGGCATTCTGGGAGTTGGTGGACAGCTGTCAGGGCTCCTCTCTGGAATCAGCCTTCACAGGGTTTGGAACCGCCCCTCTTGTGACATGATTTCTGGGACAATTCACTAATCCAGTGTTCTTCCTGGGTTGCCCGCTACTTTGTCAGTATCCTGTTAAAATCACCGTGCCACCTTGCTGCCGCCACCTCCAAGTGGAGGAAGTGTAAATACTCAAGATAGAGGCAATTGAAACCAAGCCCGTTCGTATCATAGTGTAATACATACCTAACAAAGCCATGTTTTCAAAGACTGTATGCTGACATGGGAAATATTTATTATCTAATGAGTCATAGGTTTATTTACTTATTTATTTTACAATGCAAGAGAATCAGCTCCAGGGTCTTGCATGTGCCAAGCGACCTCTCTGTTCTGAGCTATACCCACAGCCCCAGTGGCAGTTTCATTAGTGCAGGATATAAATGCACAAACCTCACTTTATATAGGTCTTTCCATGTAGCGCCTTGAAGTATGAAAAAAAAGACTTCAGAGACATATACCAAGGTGGCAACAATTGCCTACGAGGTGAATGCCAAGTAACTTTTTTCTTCTTTCTACCACTCTGCCCTTTGTGATGGTCACTGTCTTTTTCTTTCATGACTAAAAAAATTGACAAAGTTGGCAGCGCAGGAGAAACATGGTACCCATAATAAGCCGTGATGCTCAGATGCTGACAAGGCCAACAATAGCCTCAGTCTCGCCACGCCTGCTCTGAACAAATTCTTCTGAAACATCAAGGTTTGCTCTTCTTTGTTTGTTTGTTTGTCCATTTGTCTCGTATCTGTACCAAGAATTGCTTCTTTGGTCACGCTGAGCTTTTCTTAACTGAAACTCCTAAGACGTTTTCATGTTGTCTTGCTTCAGTGCTTCAAAGAACTGAGCTTTTTCAAGGTTTTCCTTTTTAACTGAAATAAAGAACCTTTGTTTTCCTCCCATTCCATCCTGCTGTGTTTCTTGTGGCTTCTTGTTGGTGGAAGTCCATCCCGCCTCTACCGCCGGCAACATCTTAGTGAGTCTCCTTGCTTTCTGTCACATACAAGCTGGCACATTGTTTGTGTCACTGGGCCCAAACAAGGGCTGGTGGCATCCTGTTTGGTCCCTGTCTGAGTTAGTGTGACTCTGTCTGCTGGCTTCCTGGGTACAGTGGTTTGTTCATCAAGGCCTTCAACCAGTAAGTCCTTCGGTCTTTAGCTACCTAGTTTATAAAGTGTTTTGTCCACAGCCTTGCTGAGAGACTTGCTAACAACAATCTTCTGAGTTTTGGATATTTTTCAAAAGAAATACGAGCTGATGATAGCGTAGTGTGGTTTGTCTACATAGCTTGCCCTGGCTGCTTGAGACACCACTTCCTTTTCTAAGCGATCACAATCTCTTTAATAATGCAGGTTAGAGTTTGCTGTGGATCAAAGCTGAGCTCCGCAGTGCAGTCTTTCCCTAACCTACACATTCCTCACTTTTGGCAACTCATACAGTTGCCCATCACTAATCTTTGGGATGAATACCAAGACTCCAGCAAAATCCCTAACTGCGGCTCTGTGATTAAGTCTCCAAGTTCTTTCCATCCTCAGGAATCCATCCCAGACCCAAGGTGGGTATTCATTTTCTGTGAAGCTTCACACCCAAGACTGCAATTTCCTCCTCACCATGTTTATACTACCTGATCCCCTTTGAAGATTCCTCTTGGAGACAGAGATGATGGAAGCTAAGTAGGACTTGGGAAACTCTGCTGCCTGTCTGTCTGTCATCTGCTAACATCACACCATCCACTCCAAGCACTGGCCCTGGCTCTTCCCTCTTCTTCCTGTCCCCAACACACTTGCACAAAGCAGTTTCTGCTGCTTCTGAGCAGTTTCTGTAAGTGTCAGGATTGATTTGAGCTTCAGCCTTGTAATGTTACAGGCCTGGAACACCTCACCCCCACCCCTTTAGTTATGTTCCCCTCATTCCCTTTTGAAAACCTAAGAGTGCATGCTGGAGGATTTCTCTGCTGGGTCAGGATCTTCACTTCGCTTCCTAGTCAGGACCACTGGTGAATATATTGCCAAAATTTAATTTTGGAAATATTCTTGCTTTAATATAGCTCCCATGTTCTTATCATTTGAAGAACACAGCAGTGAAAAGACAGACAGAAACTCTCCAGGTTTGCTTCATATCATAGCTGTCAGTGGGACCAGATGAACAGCTGGCCCAGCACTGTACCTTTTAGGCTGAGCAAGCTAAGTTTCCCTACAAACACTCATGACAAGTGATTTTTTTAACTGTCCCTTGGTTTGCTTTAAATAAGGATGTGGAAGGAGGGTTAGCTTCAGTTTATTATGCAAGGATAAAGAAGGAGAGGGCAGAGATTAGAGAAAGAAGGAAAAGGAAGGTGGGTTTCCCGCAGCATCATCTTCATCTGTCTATCAGTCCTGGGAGCTCCATCCTGATTTTAGAAAATGGAGGAAATGAAGCACAGGTCACATGACTTTTGATAGCACTGCTCATGGCACAGCATCAAGACCAGGAGTCAAGCCAGAGCAGTACTATTGGACTGTTTACTCTTTCCTACAATGCAGGCCGCTACTAGGCAGCTTACTGGATCACTTGCCCAGAAACGTGAACCACTATGAATATTTAAGAATTCATATTTTGCCGGGCGGTGGTTGCGCACGCCTTTAATCCCAGAACTTGGGAGGCAGAGGCAGGTGGATCTCTGTGAGTTCGAGGCTAGCCTGGTCTGTAAGAGCTAGTTCCAGGACAGGTGCCAAAGCTATACAGAGAAACCATGTCTTAAAAAACATAAAAAATTCATATTTTACATCAAATTCTAGATTGATAACTTCTTTTGAACATTCAGGACCCAAATTTTTGCCCTGTAGGAACCATTAACATCATACTCAATCCCTTTAGACAGAGAGAGCTCATTCTAGTTGCTAATAGTCCCCAGTTTTTATTTACATTCTCTATTTTGTCTTGATAGACATTTGAGTTTGGAGTCTTATAAACCCCCTTCCCTGGATGATTCAATGCTTTTCCTGATTTCTAAGAGAAAGTCTTATGACTTATAGGAAAGAAGAAACCAAGGGAAGCAGAAATCAAATAAACAACCTCTACACCCAAGTTAGCTTCTCAAGTTAGCTTCTTTATTCCCCTGGAAAATGGCAGCCCAGAAACCTGAGAGGTCCCAAAATGACCAGGCTTCATTTACTCAGCTCATCCCTGGCTCCCCAATTCCCAACAATGTACCCATTTTCTGTATGGTGCTCTCAAACCACAGAATCTAACGGGAGCACCGCTAGCGACCACAGACCCTCTAAGAATATATTCTTGGGTGGCAGGATACCAGTGAGCAGAACATTTGCTGTAGTAACAGACTCTTGAAGAGGTAAGAGCAAAATGAGGCCCCATAGAGGACTCTGAAAGCCAGGAGAAGGAAAAACACTATTCATTTGTTCAGTCTGTGACTTGCTGGATACCTTTTTATTCTGTGCCCACTATCACACCCAAATAGGCAATGGTAACTCGGACAATTTAAGCACTGAAGATGGTAAGAATTCATATATGAGGATAGATAAACCTCTTTACTACAGGGAACTTGCAGGTTAGTAAAGAGGTTGGAGATGAGGGCTAGGACGAGGGCAAGGATGCTGTGTTCAGTTTCCTTGGTGGTTCTGGTGGACTTTAGCAGGTCACAGTGCCAACAGAAATGTGAGCAATAAAGACTGTTCTTGGGGTTTCAGATGGGACAAGGACTCTGTTAGGAATGGAACTGGAGACCGTTCATGTCACAGTCAGTAGACTCTCTGGACTTTCCTAACAATGCTGGAACTGGTAAGACCCCTGCCACTCTTGAAGTTGAACTAAATGCATTTTAAAATTACCAGATGCCCATGAATCTTTGGTGGTCAGTGGTGGGATGGAATGGTTTGAACTGGAATGTCTTCAACAGGTGTATCTTTTGCAAGCTCAGAAATAAGCTGTAGTGCTATTTTGAGGACCATGGAGGCTGTACAAGGGGGCACTGGGAACTGGAAAGATGGCACAATGGTTAAGAGCACTGCTCTTATAAAGGATATGGATTTTGTTCCCAGTACCTACACTAGGCAGCTCACAACTACGTGCAACTCCAGTTCTGGGGGATGTAATGTGTCATACCCTAGAGGTTGTCATACCCTCTTCTGGTTTCCATGGGCACCTGTATGCACTTGATACACATAAACTTGTGTTGGTGTGTGCTCTCTCTCTCTCTCTCTCTTGCATGCACGTGTGAGCACACATACAAATAAACTAATAAAACAAATACTTTTAAAATAAAGACAACTATTTGAGACTGGAGAAATGGCTCCGTGGTTAAAAGCACTCTCTCCTCTTGTAGAGGTCCAGGTTCAATTCCCAGCATCCATGTGATGGCTCACAATCATCTGTAACCCTTGTCCCAGGCAATCTGACATGCTCTTCTGGCTTCTGCAGGCACTATATGCACATGATGCACAGGCATGCATTCAGGTAAAACCCATAAAATCAAAATAAATAAAATCTGAAAAAACCAAACAAAATATGGGATCCCTGCCTAGGGATGCCCATTTTCCACATGCCAGTCATTGGACCCTATGCTTGGAATGGCTTATCAGATTTACTCTTTAAGACAAATTGATAAGTAGTTATCATCTAGATTTTTAAAACACAGAAATTAAGCCTCAGAAATAGTCATGGACCTGAGACCCAGAGCTGGAAAATTACACTGGGCTCAGTACCAAAATCCATGTCATCAGATTCATGGAGGTTGGTGTTTTGTTTTGTTTGGCCACAGCTGCTCAGCTTTCTGTCGCTATAACAAACACCCATGAAAATGAACTCAAAAGAGAGAAGGGTGCTGTGAGACAATGCTCTTCTACACTGTAAAGATTTGTCACTCATATTGGTTTAATAAAACGCTGATTGGCCAGTAGCCAGGCAGGAAGTATAGGTGGGGCAACGAGACTAGGAGAATTCTGGAAAGAGGAAAGGTGGAGAGTAAGTCACCAGCCAGATGCAGAGGAAATAAGATGAGAATGCCTCACTGAGAAAAGGTACCAAGTCATGTGGCTAAACACAGACAAGAATTAGGGGTTAATTTAAGTTGTAAGAGCTAATTAATAATAACCCCGAGTTAATAGGCCAAATAGTTTGTAATTAATATAAGCCTCTATGTGTTTCTTTGGGACTGAACTGCAGCAGGACCAGGCAGGACAGAAAGTTCCATCTACAGAAGGAGTTTTTATTTGGCTCACAGTTCTGGAGAGTTCGGTCCCTGATGGGTTTCTTTGTTTCTGTTTCTTTGGACCTGTGATGGCACATCATGGAAGAACATGTAACAGAGTACCTCACTTCACAGCTGAGGAGCCAAAGTACATTCCCGGGGTTCCATAACCTCCCTCAAGGATCTGTGGCCCCCTGTGATCTAAATCCCTCTTCCTAGGCCACTCTTGAAGGTTCCATCAGCTCTCAATAGCTCTCCTGCTATGACTGAATATGAAATTTCCTCTACATTTTTGTGTATTTGAACACTGGTCCTCAGCTGCTGGTGTCACAGGGGTCACTGGGGACAGACCTATTAACCTAGTAAGGTTATTAATTAACCTATGAAGATTACTGCCATCTATGCATTCTCTCCGTGCACATTGAGGGAAGGAAGTTTCTGGAGTAAAAAGACACATGTTTCTAAGTGCCGAGTAGGAACAAATCATTTTCTCTTACATCCTAGTGGCAGCCAGCCCTGGTCATAAGGATACAAAAGTCACTCTGGGAACATTTCTCCAGGAAATGTCACCTGTTTACCTTTCCCAACATGGCAAGCTCCACATCCCTGATAGCTGCATCCTGAGCACAGTCTGGTCTTTATTTACTGTCTCAGCTTGGTGAGTTTATTTGTAGCTGAAAATTTTAAACCCCCCCCCCNGTGTGTGTGTGTGTGTGTGTGTGTGTGTGTGTGTTTGTGTGTTTTGCCTGAATATAAGGCATTGGATTCCCTGGAAATGGAGTTACAGATGGTTGTAAGACACCAGTTGCGGATGCTGGGAATCAAACTTGGGTCCTCTGGAAGAGCAACAGCTGTCCCTACCACTGAGCCATCTCTCCAGCCCCCTGTAGCTGAAGTTTTTGAAAGATTTTATTATTCTTGTGCCAGAGCGCTTTCTTTTTGCAGGTCTGGGGGCAGGACTTGAGGCTCACACTGAGCCAAGCACCCTGTCACCAAGTCACACACTGAGACAAGGACCCTGTCCCTGAGTCTCACACTGAGACAAGCATCCTGCCCCCAAGTCTCACACTGAGACAAGCACCCTGTCCCCGAGTCTCACACTGAGACAAGCACCCTGCCCCTGAGCTACACCTCCAGCTGCACCCCTCACCCACTGTGCTGAAGTCTTACCATCAGTCATTTCCCATGTAATATTAATGTTACAGCAATGGCAGCAATCCAAAGACTCTGTTCAGAGTACTTATAGGGTCTGGAGAGATGGTTCAGCTTTGAAGAACACTTGTTGTTCTTGCAGAGAACCTATGTTTGGGTCCCAGCACCGGTGTCCATGCTGGTGTACAACCATCTGTAATTCTAGTTCCAGGAGATCAAATGGCTTCTTGACTTCTCAGGCATCATATACATCCCTGGCGCATATACATACATACATATACATACATACATGCATGCATGCAAACATTCATACACAGATAGGAAAAATTTTTTAAATTAGGGAAAAATTTAAAGCTTACTTATCATAACTTATAACTTTGCAAATGTTATGGAGGCCGCGGCAAGTCTCCTTTTCTGTGCATTAATATATTTATGCTTCCCATGTTTCCTGAGAGTTATACTTAGTATAATATAGATGTCTTAGTTAAGGTTTCTATTGCTGTGAAGAGACACCATGACCATGACAACTCTTATAAAGGAAAACATTTGATTGGGGTGGTTTGCTTACAGTTCAGACGTTCAGTCCACTATAATCATGATGGGACATGGTGGCGTGTAAGCAGACATGGTGCTGGAGAGGCAGCTGACAGTTCTATATCTTGCAGGCAACAGGAAGTGGACAACAACACTGAGTGGTATCTTGAGCATATATGAAACTTCAAAGACTGCCTCCACAGTGATACACTTCCTACAGCAAGACCACACCTACTCCACAAGGCAACATCTCCTAATAGCGCCACTCCTTTCGGGATTATGGGGGACAGTTGCAGTCACGCTACCACAAGAGGGCACTGAGAAGTCATTTCCCCTTAATATTAACTGTAACTAGGGGTTGGAGGTGTAGCCCAGGTGCCAGGGTGCTGGCTAATGCAAAGCCTCAGGTTAGACCCCAGCACTGTATAAAGCCAGATGTGATGGCACATGCCTATAATTCCAGCACTATAGGGGCAGGAGGGTTAGAAGAACAAGGCCATCCTTGGCTCCATGATGAGTTCAAGGGCAGACTGATCCCATATGAGACCCTGACTCAACTAACTAACTAACTATCCAAATGACTAACTAAAATATCATTTACTAAATAATAATAAAAAAGTTTGGCTTTGCAATCCACAGATTTCAGCTACTTTGATGTTAGGTGTGCAGCACAGTGGTAGAGGTCTTGTTTATTGTGCTCAAGGCTCAAGTTTGATGCCCAGCTCTGACAAGAAGCAGGTAGATGGGGGAGAAGATAGGATAGGCTGCTGTGGCCCTACAGTGAGCCCTAAACTAGGCTAACTACCAGAGAGTCTGATTTCATCCTGAACCTATTAGTACTTCTGCATATTCCAGAACTTTCCTCAGATCACTCTCATAGGGAGGACAGTGACCCAGTCTGAGATTTGTTTCCCTTGTATACTAAAATTGTTTTCTTGTCCTCCAATATATAAATCTATGATGAGTTGCTGACTCTTCTTTCTAAGAACCCAAAGATAAAAAGTATAAATACTGCTGTGTGAGTTTTGTTTGTTTGTTTTTGTCTTTCAAAACAGGTTTTTGTCTTTCAAAACAGGTTGCCTTGGCTGTCTTGGAACTCACTCTGTAGACCAGGCTGGCCTCAAACTCAGAGAGCCACCTGCCTCTGCCTCCACATTTCTGTGTATTAATTACTGAAACACTCTGATTAAGAAGAACGTTACTGATAATGCCTTAAAATTCATGCCATGTTCCTCTGAGAATTTATTGAGCATCATCCAGAACAGTGTTCACCTATGAGTAGGGCCAGGGCAGGAAGATACGTGAATCTATGAGGGTAAAATTCAATAGAGCATCTACACCCAAATACCACAAAGCATTATGACAAATTACCAGAGATATGCATGGAACACATTAGATATATGGGGGAGGGGATTATTGCAACTCAGGATGTCTACAAACCACTTCCTACAGGAGAATTAGAACTCAGTGTGGCCTGAGAGCTGGGTTGGGATCTGGCTGAGAGTGCTGGGGAGATAGTCCACCTCAGGGATGTAACCTTAGCAAAAGGCCCTGAGGACCATGCACAGAACATACACATCCTGGGAGTGACATGGAGTGCAGAGGTTTGTCCCCAAAGGAATAGAAGATAATTGTAATGAAACATAGAGTCTAAATTATGTGGTCCCTAAGTGCCATAGCAAGGTATCCAGATGCTAAATTAAATGATGTTCAGGGCTGGCATGGAAGGAATTTCCCACCAACCCTGACTACCTGAGTTCACTCCCCAGACCCACGTGGTAGAAGGAAAGGGTCAACCTCCTCAAGATGCCATCTGACCTCCACACACTCACTGGGTGGCACATGTGTACACACATACACATGCAAAATAAATAAACAAATGGCTATAAAATAATGGATTCTCAAAATCAAAGAGGATAGAAAAAGTATTGAGAGGATGTTGAGAACCAAGATAAGTGAGAAAAGTTAGTAGGGAAATGTTTGCCGACTTAGGACATAGAAGCCATGAGACCTTGATGTGACCTTCAACTTCATCTGGTCCAAAAGCCTTATTTCGCAGATGGGGCCAAATTTGGGCTAAAACAAAATCAAAAGCTGCCTGTGCGCTCCGGGCTAGCGAATGGCAACGCCAGGGCTGGAAACCAGTGTGGCGTTCTTTTCACCCCCTTAATAAATTCAAATCTCCAGACTTAGACAAATCACGTCCCAGGTTGTTCAAAGAACTCTCAGAACCATTGTCAATAACCTCTGAAAAAGCATGGAGAATGGGAGCCTGTTAACAGACAAGGAAAGGACAAAGGTGTCCCCATTTTCAAAAGGGGGGAAGGGGCATATTATAAAAACTATAAGCCAGTCAGCCTGACAATTACCCCTGGCAGAATTCTAGAGCAGAATTTTAAAAAGCTATTTACTCCACAAACATTATTATAATAATAGAAACGAAGGGGAAATAACCCACAATTTTGCCACTTTTAACCCATCAACTGAACAGATTATTAAGTAGACTCTTTGTACGTCTTTAGAAAAGCAGAGATCACTCTGAGCCAACCCCAAATCTCTGAAACAAAACATGTCTTCATTTATTCCTTTTTTGATAGGGATATTAGATTGGTAGAGAGAAGAGGCATCAAAACTATCCTTGCTTTCAGCCTGGCCTTTGACAAGCTCCGTCATGATTGCAGCAGGATAAGACGGGAACTGGCTGGGCGCCATGAGGACAGGCGAGGCTGCGCTGGGAATCACACCTGCAGCGTGCTGATTAGCGTGGGGGCAGCCCGAGGGAGATGGGTGGGGGCCTTGAGCTCTCTTACCCGCTTTCAGGAGAATTTTTTTTTGTCTTAGAGGGGACAGTCATCAGATTTTCTTATGACACAAAGGAGAATGCCTGACCTGAGGGCCGAGCTGATAACTAATAACAGTACCAAATGCTTATCAATCGCTTGCTAGGTGCTATGGATTGTGGGAAATAGACATTTAAAGTAATTATCACATATAGCTTGAAACCGATCTATGAAGAAGGTAGCAATAGTATCTCTCTCTCCACTTTAGAGATAAGGAAATTGATGCTTGAAGAAATTAAGTCTTTGGCCCAAGATCGCAAACAAGGCAAGCGTGTGAAGGAAGGAACAGACTTTTGGACCCCAGCAAGGTCGCAGACCTGGCTCTAAACAGTTCTCAGTAATTTCCACAACTTGAAACCTTATGACAACATAAGGCTTAACGCCTGTATTCTGCTTTTCAAAGTGAATCACAGGGGCTGTAAAATAGCTTCATGGGAAAGGGCTTGCTGTGCAAGAGCGAGGCCAGTGTGGATCCCCAGCGTCTGCAGAAGCTGACGGTAGTGGCACAGGTCTGTAACCCCAGCATTTGGAGGGTAAGAGGGCGAATCTCTGGAGCTCACTGGCCAGCCATCCTAGCTGAATCTGTGAACTCTGGGTTTAATAAGAAACCCTGTCTCAATAAGTAAATAAACTAGAGAACAGGAGAGGAATACACCCAGTGTTGACCTCTGACCTCCAAACACATGCACACCCATGTGTATCTGCATGCACCACACACACACACACACACACACACACACACACACACACACACAGAGGTTTATGTACGATAACGGGAACAGTTCTTGTCAGGACATAACCGTATGAATGACACAGGAGGAGTTTTGGTTGACCAACAGTTCCAAAGAAAAATCAGTGTGGCATAACCATGAAAGTTAACCACATTTTGCCCCCAGTCATAGAAACATAGCAACTGACATGCCACTGTTGGCAATATGTCCGGAACATATTTTATGGCAAATCAGCCACACTTTGGCTCTACAGAAGAACATTCTAGCTCTTGGAACCATCAAAAAACTCAATGGGGTGCTTGCTTCTCTGAGTCAACAGTTTCGGTATTACTGTAAGAATTTAAACAGATTAGAGGTGGAGGGGGTTGTAATGTGGCAATCTATGCAGGCAGAGGGAGGGAGACTGAGGCCAGGCAAACTCCTTTCTGATACCTGTTTTGTCCTCAGGTGTATCAGAACTTGGTTGGTAATTATATATAGTTCAAGTAGTCAACTGACCATCAAACAGCTCATCTAAGAAACTCCAAATGACTCTGCTGTGCATTAAAATAACTATTAAAATAACTCAGTACCTGAATCCACCCTGGCACTAAGTGGTTCGACACATTCCATATCAGAATGCAAGACTCATCACCTTTGATCAGAGTCACTCAGGAAGTCCTCCTGACCTCCTACCTGCCTTGGATTTTAACGGGTTGTTTCTGACCCTCTACCTTCGTTTTCAAGGGATTTCTAGTTTTAGCTAAATATCTTTACTTTTATATACACATTAGAATTATCACCCCCACCATCAAAGATAAAGCAGCATGGCCCACCAGAGCCCTTTGGACACTGCCACAAAAGCTGGGCTTGTCCATCCAAAAACCTGACAGGTCTTCTCTGCCTTATTGGAAAGTTTGTGGTTGTGCTTGGCCTTCACTTCCCAGCAGAAAAGTCGTTGCCTGTGTGCCAGCGCCATCTTGTGTTGGAAATAAGCAAAATTTCCAGCCACAGAGTAAAAAAGGCTACTCCTTTCTGTACCCAGAACATGTAGATTGGAAGAAACCCCCAAATCAAATATCGAATGGGCCGAAGTTGTCTAGGAAGAACTTAACTATGGTCCTTCCCAAATATGGATGTTTTTAGTCCTCAGTCTGAGTATAAGACCAGAAAGCAGGAACTGCGAGAAACATCCTTAGGATGAATGAAAACGAAAATGTTCCATGTGAGAGATCACAACCAATTTCCCTTCTGATTTCCTCTTAGTTTCATTTTCTTGGAACCCCTGGCATGTTCAGACCGGTGAAAACATGTGACTAGAGGCCTTCAGGAAAGCTTAGAGGTGGCCCTGGAAGATAGGAGCTGACACAATGACAAGATCCTAATGCACAGAGAAGGGTTTTTCTCCTTCCTTCCTTCCTTCCTTCCTTCCTTCCT
>LOJH01002974.1:0-23089 GCA_001685095.1 Ellobius talpinus
AGGAGGGGAGCAGGTGGAAATTTTTAATAAAAAAATAAAAAAAATTAAAATAAAATGACAACAAATAAACTAAAAAAGAATGGATTCTTGAAGAAATAGGAGACAAACGATGTGTTTTGATGCAAAGAATTCATTCTAAGTTAAATCCCCAAGATATATAGGAAGTCAAGTCTTTTTTAAAGCACATTTTTAATAATTCTTTGAGAATTTTAAGCATATTTTATCATATCCACCCTTATTCACTCAAATGCCTTGCAGATCTATGCACCTCTATTTCGTCCCAACTTCATATTCTTTTGTATTTTTCTTAACAACCTGCCAGAACCTCAAGTTTCTACTAGACAAGTTTCACTACAAAGACATGAGGGAGCTTTACCTGCTTGTTTCTACTCAGTCATAAGCTATACTCAGAAACATGGTAGAGTATCTTTGGTAACTACTTCTCTACAATTCATAAGCTGCATGGTCAATGCTGGGTGCACTGTGAAAGAAAACCAGGGTCTCCAGAGGGTAGACAAGTAGGTTACAGGGCAATGGAAGCAACATAGAATCCTATAATGCAAAAATTCATAGCAAGAAACTATATTGAGCATAAGGACCTCAAAGAACTGGTAAAATACCACCACATACCACATCCTGAGTATTATCATGGTGGGGAGGATTCTGCTTGGAAAACTATTGAATGGGACACTTGCAAGCCTGTCAGAATCACACCGCCAAAGTGCCTGAAGTCAACATAGAGTCAATTCCATACTCCAATGCCTGACTTAAAGTCACTGATTTTATAGTCATGTACTAGTATCTGAAAAAAATAAAAATGGAAGCAATACTTCTTACCTGTATTAAGAGTTTTGTAAAAATAAAATGAGGCATAATTTGTAAGTATTACATAAATTTAGACCAATATTCTAACATATCTGGAAACCCTAGAAAAGGACTATGTCTAGACAGGGTCTTAGGAAGATTAGGGATGTGTATCCTACTGCAAGGCCAAGGAGAAACACAGTAGACTAATTTTGTTCATGGTCACAAAAGAAATATTGTAGTGGGTACCTAATTTCAGGATCATAAGTTATCTGTGCAGGATGTGGCCCTAACTTGCTCTTAGGACATAGGTTGTTATCAGCAAAGAATAGCTTTAAAGAGAGTACTCGGAGTATAAAACTCATTTTGTTGTAACTGTGTGGTGTGCCTCTGTGAAAGTCTGCTTCCCTTCTTTTAGAGCTGCTTGAACACGGAACAATGTGGGAAATAACAGCAGAATGATTAGTAAAGCGGAAGTATGTACACATGGGCACCCCAAAAGAGTGTTATGTTGTGGTAGCTTAACTCTGCCTCAGATCACTCAGTCATGGTACTGAAAGGTAATTTCCAAGCACTATAATAATTGAAGGAAAAAGGGTGGACACCACTTGGCAGCTGTGAAGACATTCATTAGCAGATGTGTGACTTCACCAAATGCTTCCCACCATGCTTCTCACCATCTTGAGATTTTAGATGCAGCTTAGTGCAGCCTAAAATGTAGGGAGCCTTCAAAGTCCATGGCAGCTTGGTGCTGGCTACATAATAAGGAGTCTGTAATTAGCACCTCTTTTCTCTTCTTTCTAGAGACACTTACACATGGTAGTCAATCCAAAGTCAATGACATTTCCATTTAATTTCTGCATGGCTTCAACTACTGCCAAGATCTTGCTTCAAAGAATTTTTTTTCTTTTTTAAATTTTTATTTGACTAACTTCTTTTTTATTTATTTTACATACCGACCACAGTTTTATTTCCCTCCTCTCCTCCCAGTTCCCCTCACCCCCACCCCGCTTCCCATCTGCTGCCCTCCCATTCATTCAGGGGCAGGCCTCCCATGGGCTTGAACAAAACATGGCACATCAGGTTGAGACAGGACCCAGCTTCTCCCCTTGTGTCAAGGTTGGGTGAGATAATCCAGTAAGCGGAACAGGTTCCCAAACTCCAGCTAAATACCACGGACAGGTCCTGCTCTCATTGCTAGGAACCTTACAAAGAGACCAAGCTATACAACTGTCACAAACATGCAGAGGTTCTAGGTCAGTCCCATGTAGGCTCCTTAACTGTTAGTTCAAAGTCCATGAGCTCCCAGGAGCTCAGGTCAGCTGTCTCTGTGAGTTCTCCCACCATGACCCCCTGGTTTATCCAATCCATCCTTTCTTCAGCAAGACTCCCAGAGCTCAGCCCAGGGCTTGTCTGGATTTCTGCCTCTCCTTCCATCAGTTACTAGATAGAGTATCTCTGATGACAATTAGAGTAGGCACCAATCTGACTACAGGAGATGGCCAGTTCAGGGACCCTCTCCACTATTGCTAGGAGTCTTAGCTGGAGTCGTCCTTGTGGATTCCTGGGGGTTACCCTGGCACCAAGTTTCTCCCTAACTCCAAAGAATTTTAAGTCTTCACCTGCACTGAAGGAACCGGTAAACTAGAGCGACAAGGAAGGCTGGCAAGAGTGAAGGTGCACTGGGTGTCTTTGGTCCTGCTAGACTGCCATTACCTTCCTGTGTGGCCTTGAGCCCTCGGCTTTCCTGTTTGTCAAAGAGATCTCATGGATCACCAAAGTCTTTTCTCAGGCTGGCATTTCATACTGTGAGTTCCCCCCGTTCTCAGCTGTCTTCATCTGAAGGGTTTATTTCTTGAGATATGCCAGTGGGGAAGGCTAAAGCCTTCTGGAAACTTCAACTGCTGGGGTCTCATAAGAATTCTCATATTGTGTGGAAGATGAATTGGGTGCAAGAGTGTCCACAGAGGTCAAGGAAACCATTTTTACAAATATTAAATCTTATTTGGGGATGTTAATGTAGGTCTAAAAATGAGCTGAAGTCCAAGGGTAATCTAGGCCAATTTAAGATCCTTTGCTACTTTGATTTCTTTTAGTTTAACCTAATAAGTTAGGACCCAGGCTTATCTCAAGAGGTCCACAACCACCTTAAGGAAAAGCAATGATGACTGCATACATTTTACTTTGGTATGTAGCACACTTCACACTTCCACAGAACAATAATAACCATAATTACCATTTTTTGAATGCACGCCTGGACCAGTTACAGCTCTGAAGGGTTCATATTTTCATTTAATTCTCATAATACCCTGTGAAGTCGAATTCATTATTTTTCAACTGATGAAAACATAGCTTGAAGTTGTTTAATATCTAAATTAACACAACTGGTAAGTAGTGGAGCCAGGGTTTTCATCAAAATCTGGTTTGACCCTTATTACTAGGCTTTGACGTTGATTCATTGAAGGAGTCCACACTGCAAATCCACTGATACACCACACAGTACAGAACATGTCAAAGTCTTTGGGCAGTTTAATGGTAAGTGAATTAATCGAAAATAATTAAACATCTTAAGCATATTAAACAAAAAAATAACTAGGACATGGCTAGATCTCCACATGAATTCCCCCTGATGAAGCACTTTCTGCTGTGATGGAAATAAAATGAGGCCTCTTGGTAATTTGAAGCATATAATTCTGCATTTATAAGGCCTGTTTGTAGAACTTTATTTCATTTTTTAGAGCACCGCTTTAATATCTGTGCTGTAACTGATAATTATTTGGAGAAGGGGGCAAGAACAAGGGGATTTTAGTGATAGCACAAACATTTTTAATACAACAGCTGCAGGACTTAATCAATGGTGTGCCAAGAGCACTGGAGCCTGTCTGAGAGAAGATAGTATATAGCTATTGCCTCCTATTCAAGGTCATTGGTGTGAGTCTACCCAAACCTGACTAAGGCTAGAGGTCACTTTCCCATTGACGGCTCTTTGGTGGCCCCAGTAAATGAAACAGAGGACTTGTCCAAATAACTCCTGGGTAACCACTCAGGATAATGCCAGACAGTTTTGCTGTTGATGGGAAAGGGACGGTTCATTAGGCTCCTCGAGGTCTAGGGTTGTCTGATTATTATTATTGTTGTTGTTACAGTGAAATAGTCTTTGACAAGCAGCAAGTTGAATACCAATTAGGATAAAAGAACAAGCCCAATAGCAAAAGTGAGCACATAATTGGGAATAAAATCCATTCTTCTATTCAGGTCTTTCTACCCTAACCCATCTAAGTTCTCCACCTACTACAGAGCTGTCCAGGGCTGTAAACCTATAAAGTCCTGTGAATTCTAATTGCTTCTGCTATTCATGTATTCTTTTATGGCTCAAAATCACTTGTAATTTTTAATTATGTTGACATCCTACCCAGGATACTCAAGTGGGAAATAGCAGTCAGGACATTAAAGCCGTCTATTGGTCCACTGACTCATGAATCGTAGCTTGATATCAGCACCCAGATATCTTATTGGGAACATGGCTTTCTCTATAGTCCTTCCTCCTCTTGCATTCTTATTCCTAAATAAAGGAAGCAGCTGATAAGAAATGGATGTGTACTCTCTCCAGCTACCTTAACTGCTCCACCTTCTTTCTACCATTTTGTTCTTGCTTTTTTTTGTAGAAAGGGATAGAAAATGAATCAATTAGATAATTTGTTTAAATCTCTCATTTCCATGGGCACTTTTAGACCATAGCTGTTTATTTTAATTGTATTCATCCAAAAATAGATACTTGCTTCTTGCATTTCAGCCGTTCCGTGTTAGATGAATCCCTCAGCCCAAGTGAGTAGAAGTCCCTTGATTTAAGCCCCCAACCATTCCTACTGTGAGGCCTCTCTGTCATAGATGACTCTTCATTTGGAGATGAGGTGCACCCCTCAGAGGGACTTAGTCTGGTATTGACACAGTTGACACTGAAGATACTCTGAAGAGTCATGGAAGAGTTAATGGTGCTTAGTAAATATTTATGGAATCAATTGAACAAGTTAATGACCCTACAGGGCTTCTGCAGGCTTCTATGGCAGTTCCCTTCATTTTCCCACTTCAACTTACAAGTCTCTGAAGCAATCCCAGTCCAGTGAAAAGCCCAAACTTTCATGCTTACTGAAGGAGATAAAAAACTGCGATTCAACCACCTGGTCCCAGGCTTAACAGCCACCTGCATACTAATTACTTCAGTAATTCAAACAGAAGTCCCTAACTGCTAGGAGATTGCATATGAATTTCTACCTCTGCACCTGACTGTAAGAAATGTCACACTGTTTAATTATTCTAAATCAAATTAGTTATGACTTTGTGTCCACATGAGTCGTAATTGGGAGAAATTCAAACCCAGTAATTCGCAGTTGAAGACAGGTGGCATACATGAGAATCTATGTAAGAGAATAGAGGACATGATAATCTCTAGTCTTCAAACTACTGATTGTTTCTGACATATGTGGGGCTTATACACACAATCTTTGTTTAATCATTTGAAGGATCTAGATGAAGTCTGAACACTTATACGTGGCATGGCATTCTATTGTAGTAAGCACACTAGGTATGCCCAGAGTATTGTGAGAAAACAGCTTCCTCTCCAATCCCTGCTTCCTTTCCACTCACTATGACTGCCTTCCTTCTTTAATACAGCTAGCCATTCTGACTTAAATCTCTCTCCCAGACACACACACACACACACACACACACACACAATCACCCTAAATAGATATTGTGTGGATACAAGAGACCATTATTACATCAGAAAAAAAGGATTAACCAGGATACATGATTATCCTATGTGTAAATATGATACTCTGATAAAATAAGAAATACATATTTTAAGTCTGTCTCAGATTCCTGGCACATATCTTGTAAATTCCTAGACTCTCTAGAGAGTTTTAGCTGACTTTGTTAAGCTAATGAGATGGATGGTTACTGGGGGCTCCTAGATAGATTGTGAATGGGGACATGATTACAAGGCTTGGGCTTTTCAACTCTTTATCTCTTGACAGTAAGGGAGATGTGGGACTAACAAGTTGAGTTGTAACTGGCAGTAATTGGTTCTCTTCTTGAGTTTATTTTCTTAATCCATATGTGGTTGATTAGGTTTACCAGGAATGAATTCCTTCCTATTTAGCAGGTCTTAAGTCTTATCACACTTGATGGTTGTTAACCACAAGCTAAAGGTGACACAGTTGCATCATTGATGATGTCTTGCCATGTCATTTGTGTTGCGGCTTTATAGCTGAGAAGCAGTACTGATGGTTTTGGTTTGCTTTTCCCTCTTGGTAACTTGAATAGCACTTGCATTGCTCTCCCTGGCCTCATCCCAATGAAAGTCCTCCCTCCTTTTCTCCATCTTCATAGCATCATGCCCTGCCATTCCCTAATGTAGTGCACCCCCACCCTTGGTCCCTTTTCACTTTCCTGGTTTCTGAAGTTATAGTCTCACAACTAAAGATTCAGGGCTGGGATTCACAAATCACACACACACACACACACACACACACACACAAAATTTCTGGGTCTGGTTTAATTCACTTATAGTATTTTCTAGTTCCGTACATTTGCCTGCAAACGTCATCATTTCATTTTTCTTTACAGTGGGTAAAATACCATTGTGTGTCTATACCGTGTTTTTGTTATTCATTTATAACTTGAAGGGCACTTAGGTTTTATCCATTTTCTCACTATTGCAAACAGAAAGGCAATGAACACAAATAAGCAAGGACTTGGGCAGTGGGCTGTTGAGTTCTTTGAGCATATGTTAGAAAATGGTATAGCTGGATCATGGGGTAGGTCTACGTTGAGCTTTTTGAGTATCTTATGCAATGATTTCCACAAAGTTGCACCAATTTGTAACCCCACCAATGGTGAAAGAGGGTTCATCTTATTCTTATCAGTCTATCTTTTTTATTTTGTTTTGTTCTGCTTTTCTTTCTCAATACCTATCCTTATGGACACAATGTAAATGTAGTCCTTACCCCTAATTAAAAAATAGCAAAACTTCATTTTTCAACAGATGAAGACTGTTATAGCTGTTACACAGCTGGCCAAATGTAGGCATTAGTTCCATTGGGGTATCTAACTCTAATTGATACACCATGCAGCTAATCTCTAAACCTTTAAGCTCAGAGAAAATCCTAGAAGATGGGCAGAAAGTTTGTAAGAGGCAGAATCATAGGACACCTGATGAGAGATTGTGTCACCTAGATGAAAATGAAGATCCATAGGTCAATGGCTGCTAAGAAATGGACAATTAGCTGTCTCAAGAAATTAACACCCTCATAGGAAGTCCATTCCCAAATTGTCAGCCCTGGAAACATGCACATATAAGCAAAGATAAATGGACTTAATACATTGTATGAGTAGTCTGTGTGTGTATGTGCCTTGATACATATACATAGAAATAATTAATATATAATTAAATAAGAGATATGAATATTAGAAAAAGAGCAGGAAGAATTGGAATGGGTCAAAGGAGGGATGGGACAGATGTAGATACAGTGCTTATTATATATAGATATAGATATAGTGCTTATTATAGACAAAAGTTTCTGTCCTGCCTGGTCCCTCAGCTGTTCAATCCCAAAGAAACACAAATAGGCTTATACTAATTATAAACTATTCGGCCTGTTACCTCAGGCTTATTATTAACTAGCTCTTACAAATTAAGTTAACCCATAATTCTTGTCTATGTTTAGCCACATGGCTTGGTACCTTATCTCAGTGCAGCAGTTTTATTTTGCTTCCTCTGCATCTGTGTGGCGACTGCAGACTGAGCCTTTTCTCTTCCCAGAATTCTCCTAGTATGGTCGCTCTGCCTATACTTCCTGCCTGGTTACTGGCCAGCCAGTATTTTATTAAACCAACACAAGTGGCAAATCTTTATAGGGTACAAGAACATTATCCCACAGCAGTTCATATATAAATTTTTCAAAAAATAAAACATAAAAAATATGAATTGATAACTGATAGCCAGTGAGTTACTAAATTCTGACTAAGTCTGGCCTTAATAAAATTCCAGAGGAACCTATTCATAAAGACGCTAGGTTTCTAGAGTGTGAAACAGATGGAAATTCTTGGCGTGTGGAGTCCAGGGAGGGCAGGAAGTCTCACACTGTCCTTACTTTGCTTTACCACATTCATCTATTTATATATCAAGCACTTCTGTATCCTTTGCAATATTCTTTATAATAAGAGATAATCATAAGTACCCTTTTCCCATGACTTTTTTTAGTTATCCTAGCAAATTAATTTCCTTGAGAAGGGTTGTGTTAAACCTAACAGACAGCTGGTGAGAAGGATGACCTGGGGCTTAAAAAAGGCATTTGGAGTGGAAAGCAGTCTTGCTTCTGAGCTCTTGGCCTGAGGTGCCTGGTGTTCTTCCAGGTAGATACAGTCAGAATTAAATTGGATCATAAAGCAGCCAGCTAGTGTGTACAGACCTGATTGCATGGTGTTGGTGGAATCATGTTCACAAACATGTTCTCTTTGTACCAACTGAGAATAGACTGGGTTTCTCCAGTAACTTTCAGAGTAGACTTTCCCAAATAGGTTTGTGGAGATGCAACATTTATTCTTTTTTTCTGAACAGGAAAAAAAAAAGCTGTCCTCTGTTAGCCCTGCCATTAACTCATCTCATGACACTGGTATACACAGGTGAGAAAGCTGCCCTCTTCCCTTGTTCTGACAATGCAGATGCACTAGGAATATTTCCAACCTCCTCTTGGATACTACCCACTATGATCCCTATCTTAGAGAATACTAGGATAAGAATCCAATGAAGCAGTCAACCAGGATTATAATCCTAAACTGGGTTTAATCCAAAAATATCGGATGAGCTTGTGGAAGGACTATCATTTCTCCTCTCTCTATGCCCTGGGCTGAACATGCAAAATCAAAAGTGATGTCATTCAGCTTTAGGGAAGCTGTTGTCAAGGGCCAGTATAGATACAGCTCGCCTGGGATGTTTTCAGGTTCAGTGCTTTCCCCAGCAGGAAATGCAAAAGGGCTGGTTTCCCAAAGCCACTGTGGGCCAGCTGCTTGCTCACGCACTTCCCTTTCACAGCAAAGCACCTCTGATTACCGAGTATGAATCAGTCTCCATGGTGAACTGAGGAAGTTGGTGGAAGTGTAGCTGTTATTTCAGCAATTTGCTCCCCACCGGGCAGCCCCCAGGTGGAGATGTGAGTGGGCTACTTGCCTTTTTCTCCTCGATTATTTTCCCCGAGCCCCCAACACACCCCTAGGCAGGCCAACCTCCCTTTCCCTGTCTCCCTGACATTTCCCATGCAGTCTAGCTTCTTCTGGCCAAAGCAGAAGTCCAGTTGGATAGTTAGGCCCTTTGTGAACAGAGAATGTCGCTTTTCATTCCTAAACCACGGAGATCTCAATTATCCCACAAAGGAACAGAAGGGAATGCCACCCCCTCCCTCATCCTTCCCAGGATTTTAAGAGAACCCTTCTGAAGCCTTCAGAAGACTCGTGTTGAAGCACGGTCAGTTGCAGGGGTATACTGTTGATGTTGTTGCCTTTATGAATGAAGAATTTTTACCTTTTGGGAGGCGGTCCTGAAAATAGGACTGTGCTTGTTTTGTTTACCCAGTAAAAAATAAAAGCCGACACCAAATATCCTCCCGTGATGCTAAGAGATGAAAATATGTTTGCTTTTGCTTTCAATATACCCAGGCTTCTCCAAATTTTATTTTCTCATATTTCTTATTCAGTGATTGCTCCCCCCGACCCCATATTTGTGAGGAGAAAACTTAAGGTACATTAACAGGAAAAATTTCACTCTCTTGTAATTAAATATATTCAAGAAGATTTTTCCGTATTTCAGGGAATGAAAGTTAAATCTGAGCTAGGGGAACACGGCTTATTTCCCTAGCCTGTAACAAGTAGTATGAAAAATATCGATTCTCTCCTGAGCGTTGTTACAGCAACTTAATTAAAGTTGTTTAAGTACTTTGGAATCCTTTGACGGAGTGGAGCATATAAACGTATAATGTGCATTCATGTAAAGTTTCCAGAAGCCAGAGAAAGCCTTTCCACACGCCACCCCATTGCAAGCAGTGTGCTGGCAAAGATCTCTTTTCCATATCCATGTATGTCTGATGGTGATAAATATAGTCTCTGACCTTTAGCAAATGTAAAAGTGAAAACACAAAGAAATTGGACATGCTGTGATGGCTGCCGCCTGTTTCACAGCCTTTCAGCATATTGATTGGCTGGGAGACACTTCTGAGAGCTGGTGTGTGACTCTCAATAAATCCACTCCACTGAGGGAGGAGTGTGCAGGCCTCTGAGACTGAGCAGAAACTAAGTCCCGTGAACAAAGACTGAAGCAGTCAATACACCTGTCCTGGTGACAAAGGCCAGCAGGAAGCTCTTGGCAGCAGGTAGCCGTTCTCTCCCTCTTGGTTCTCTACACAGTAGAAAGTGGGATCTCTGTGGTAAAAGGTAGCAAGGATTCTGATCGCATCCTTCCTGATACTCAAAGCACAAAGTCTCCTAGGAAGACCTTGACTTCCAATATTCTATCAAGGTCTGGAATGATTCATTCTTCTCTTTGGTTGCTTCCCAACATGCTCTGCCTGGCTTTGCTTAATAAAATGGCCATTGAAACCATCTCTTAACCTTTGCTCCTAGGAACACCACGAGACATGAAGGGGTTCATTTCTTGCGGGTCAGTTGTGACCATGCCCTCTTGGTTTGTCACAGTATAACACTGTGCTTGGGGGTTAACAAGGGAACCCACTTATCTACTTCTTAGGAGATACACTCTATTATCACAGTTTTTTAAAATTGTGATTTTGCAGGGGACAGGTGGAGGGTATGGAGCGAGGGACTTCATGGGAAGTAGAAAGTTTCCCATGGTGTCTCAATGTTATTTGGCTCATCTCTAAAGAGCTTTAGCGAGCATAGCTATCACACGCTGGCTCCTGCTAAGGGAAGTGGCTTTCACTGGGTTTGTGCGTTTCTTTCTTCCTTAGACCCAGCTAATAAGAAGAGACTTCAAACTGTAGACTCAGCCACACATTTATCATTAACTCAAACTCATTAGGTTCAGATTGCTATATGCTGGTGGTATTCACTAAAGGAATGTACTTTCCAATGGTTTCCCGTCATCCTCGTGAACTAGCTGGCTCTTGTCTAAGCTGGATCGGTCAGTTTTATCTCAGCCGTCATCTTCACTCTCATGTTGGGGTTTGAAACCAGCTGTTTATTATTGGGCTTCGGCTTTTCTTAACTGGAGTGATTTGATTTTTCGTGGTGTCTCTGCTCATCTTATGGAGATCTTTTCTCCTCAGATTTCACTCATAGAACCGAAAACTGGGAGAAAAAAACTCGTCTGCTGTCCCTTATAGATTCTCCATGGCCATCCACTACCGACTAGGGCTTGTGAGCAAGCGATGCTCAAGTCAGTTTGGGCTTGGTTGTGGGCATCTCAGCAGTCTCCCAGGGTGTCTCATTACCCATGAGTTACCTGACAACAGGAAAGCCAGCAGATAAGGCCCACTGGTGCAAGGGAAATTCTCCCTGAATTCCAGGAACTAGAAACCTGGAATTTTTTAAGCCTACGCCCTGCAGGCTGAACATTGATTGACCCTATGACCCTACTTTTTTGTTGTTGTTGTTTGTTTTTTATGAGCTGAGCTGTTTCTAGCGCAAGTTGGGGTTTTTGTGTGTGTGTGTGTTTCCTTTTTTATTACTGACTGATGTCTCATATTTTAGGCCAAAGGTACTTCTTTGTTTGCTTTTTCTACGACTGCTAGGTTGCTTCTATTTTTTTCCTATTATAAAAATTATATTACAAAGCCTTGTATGCATATGCTTTTTTGTGTGCTTTTCCAGCAGAATATACACTGGTAGTTTAAATTTTGGGGTCATGGAGTTTTCATATTCTGACAGACACCACCAGATGGCCTTTCTAATAGGTCATATCAGTCCAGCTGCCAAAAAAACTTGGGGAGACATCCTGTACTTTGTCCTTACTGTTCTGCTCCTTTTATCGCCTTTTTCTCCATTTGCTGTCACTCTGCTTTCTTTGTATCATTCTGGTCTCAACTGAAACCCTTCCTAAGGAACCACCCTTAACCACTGAAGCAAAAATGTCTCACACCATCATTCTCTCTCTCTCTCTCTCCCCTCATTTCATCATCTTTTGCCTTTACCAAGTCAAGCTGAATTATCCAATTAGATTTTTTTATGGAGGTATTGCCCAGCTCATTTCCTTAACCTTCTCCCTTGCCATGGTCTTCCTTTCAATTTGTTATTCTTGTTGGGTAGAAACACAGATTCTCAGTGCTTCTCCATCTGTTTGGCTTTAGGCTGGATTTGCAGCAACAGGGATCCTAGTCGAGGGCAGCTTGATTTGGTAGAGACAGAATCATCTGGGAATTCTGTGGGGGGTTTCCAGCTGTAGCATTACCCAAGGGTGGAGCTAAGATCTAGAAAGCATTTCACGTGACTTTCCCTGGGAAGCAACACCATTTGGCTAATGCATGAGCACGGAGTTTATGTCCAGTTGACATCAGCATCATCTTCATGTCAGTGGAAGCAAGAATAGAAGGGACAAGAATGAAATCAGACATCTACAGCAAAGAACTCTGTGCATACAGACTACACTGTTCTTTTCAGTAAAAGAACACCCACAGGAATGAATCAAATCGAGTTTACCTCCTTGTATTTCTCAAAAGGGCTTTCCTAGCTCTGGAAATATCATGGTGATGATTTGGAGGGACCTCATCCAGCGATTAATTTTCATTTCACTTACTGGACTTGGAGTTTTAGGGAACATCATCTTATTTGTGAAACATGTGTGTGTATACTTTCATTATGAGTCCTGAGAAAAAAAAGTATAGATGTTATTCTCAAAAAAAAAAGAAGCATTTCACACGAACTGTAGTGAGAGGCTGAAGAACAGGCATTCTAACCCAGAAACCAAGAAGGATAGGATAGAAGGTGCACTCAGAAACAGGCGCTGAACCAAAGAGAGCTGTAAGAACACTCACTGGACATGGTACCACAAATGGGACCCACAGTCAAGGAGCACAGGTTGAATGGAGACAGGAACAGAATGCATACTTCAGAGGGCACAGTAGGGGTGCCTCAGGGCTCATCTGAAACTGAAAGGAACCTTTGTTTCCAGTGTCACAGTTACTGAAAACCTCATTCTCTTGCTGTCATCTCAAGAGCTAGGGAAAAAGAAAACAAACTGAAAATTCAAAGCTGAAGAGGAGAAAGCCCAAAAGGATTGAGGAAATATCTTACAGAATCGACAGTGACTCGTATCTAGTAAAACTATTAAATTAGTGGGTCTAATTGTATTTTTAATTAAATTGTACTAAATTAAGCATCTCAGTTCCTGCTACCAGTTGAGGGCTACCAGAGAAATTAAAGCAACTCAGGAAAATGAAAGCCAGGGGACAATTTGCTATCCTGTCATACTGGGAACTTGCTCAGCATTTAATATTGAGAATGACGCTTACTAAAGTTTTCTAAAAGATACTGTTAAACACATTTGGGATGATTTCCTTTATTCTTAGCTCATTATGAAACTTCAGAGAATGGCAATTGAATATTTCGAAGACTTATCTTTCAGCTTCTACTAGTTTTTTTGCAAGTTTCCATTATGAAATATATTAGTATAATCCCTAATACTAATCACCCCATCTTCCTGAAGTAAAGACATTTTGTAAAACACTGACTCATTATCATTTTGGTGGATTGATCCAAAGTCATCTGCTCCCTCCGCCGCTACCAGGAATTCCTTAAAATTGTCCTTGGCATATTTTCTTGAAATTTACTTTGGTTTTTAAATATGCTTTTGGTCACTTCAAAAAAATTTTCAGTAGACATAAATTAAGTTTATTTACAGAATCAAAAATTTTACTAGTATCCTTTCTCTCTCTCTTTCTCTTACACACATACACACATGCCAGTTTCTCTTTACTCTCACAATAATTTATATTCAAGAAAGTGCACTATGGTGATTGTAGTTATCTTCTGAGTAACCATCACTTATTATTTTTGCATTTTCTTTATGTTCCATCTTTTACAGATTATCCCCAGGCTTACAAACACATCAGAAGCCATGAATCTTTGTTGCCATTATTCCCTATCCAATTCTTTGCTAGATTTTTTACTGTTGGAAGAACCTGAGCTTCGAGACCCTTCGTAACCCTCTCCACCCTGAAACATTAATCAAAATCTGGGCTCTGGCTGCTTTGAGAGGCTTCCACAATCATTTTGTTTTAGAGAAAACAAGCTAGCCAACGAGGACCTATCTAACCTTGCCTGTTCTGTGGTCATGCCTACTACCAGTCTTTCTCAATGGTTCCCTTGTTTTGTATAGTCCTACACTTCCAACATTTTTGGTGTGTTTCCCATTAGTAGATATTTTCTCCATTGCAATATCTTAAATAAAATAATCTTAATTCTTCTCTATAATTTGTTTTGGGCACAGGGAAACAGAACAAACAAAGAAACAAACATGACTAAATAAGCAATGTGGTAAAAATCAGACACTTAAGGCCAGCTAGGGGGAATCTTCTCCAGTTCCTGAAAGCTTTCCAGATTCAGGTCCTAATCCTGGAGAAACAGTGTTTACCACCATATATCTCAGTTCCGTGTCCTTAGGGCAGGTTAGGTTACTCGCTGCTGACCAGATTAAGATGACTTCTGTTTTCTGGGGTCAGTGTAGTTGGTTTCAAAAAGACTTAGCATGCACATTCCCAGCTTCTCATTCAGAATTTTACAGGGCTGTATCAGTTCACTGTGGCAGACATGACTTTTTTGTTGACAAATGCCTAGTCCTTGATATGGCCATTCGCCAAGAGAGAAATGGATAGGTGAGCAGAGAGGACGTTCTCAGCAGGACCACACTTTGGTATTTCCTGGATGTTTCATTGCATGGGAATGAAGGAGTAGGTTGGCTTTATGTAACATTGTCATGTCAATAAACAAATATCGCCAGCATATATACTCAATTTTGATATAACTTGATGGTAACAGAGGATATAACCTGACAAGAAAAACAATCAGGTGCCTGATCTTTAAAAATTAGTTATAACACTGCTATGCCTTAATTAAATTTCCTTTTTGCTTTTTCTTTTATTGTGTTATTTACTCTATTTTTCCCTATCAGCTAATGATGTAACTAAATGGAATAATTGTTAGCTCTTGGGATTTAATTCTGTGAACAATATTATACTTGTGAATTTTTAAAAGAGTAAAACAAGTAGAAAGAAAGCACAAACCCAGCAACTTTTAGATGAGCAAATGGAATTTTATTTGTGGGAGTTCTGATAATGTAATTTTCACAACAAAGAAATAAGACAAATGGATGAGAATAAGTAATTATCAGAACATAGACAAATATATCTATTATCTTCTGTATAAGAAAGGGTTTTTTTTATAAATTTTGCTCATCTTGAATCTCATCTCTTATTTATATTTCTCACACTTATCGAGTACAGATTGCTTAGCACATGGTATGCTATATGCCCCGCATACTAAAGTGTGTAAGCTGTTAAGAATACATAAGCTCCAATATACAAATCCAGGTGGATGATAAATAGAACATTTACACATTTTCTCAAAATCAATCAAATTTCTCTTCTAGGGCTTATTTTATGTACGTTGGCAAGAAACTCAGGCTTGGTATGTCCGTTTTCCCCTTGTCATGCTACTATGAGTCTTGCCGCATGCAGTTCCAAGCATCCATGATGAGGGGATACTGGAGGATCTCATCTGTAGAGATCTGTGTTGACTAAACAATTCTCTCGCTTTGTCTGTTGTTATTGAGTTCTCTTCAGCTAGGCACAGAGGGGACCCTGCTGGGAAGCTAGGTGCTCTGGTGCTTCTGTTTTCATCTTTGACCTTGCCCCGGCCATCATACTGCTTTGAAGCCCTGGTTCTACAAGTTGGCACATCATATACTTCTTATTTGTCCAGGGCAATGTGTTTCATAGCCCCGACATAATCTCTTTCTCTCTCTTGCTGCTCTTTGATTATAGGAAACAAGGTTGAAGTTTGTAGAATATATCTGTTTCTCAGTCCAGTCACCTTTTCTTTGAGACAATGACGGTGAATACCCTCCATACGATCTGTGTAGTGTTGATTCAGACCATCATGGTGCTTTAAGAACCATTTTTATTGCCGTAACTTTTCTTCCCTTTCCTTTTATATTCTAACCAGCACACAACTGGCACATTTTTCTTGGAGTAGCTCTACAGTTACGATATCTGATCCCCAGTCTTCCATGAGTTTCCATTGTTGATAAAAAAAATAAGTCCTTATGACTTAAATATTTTAAATCTCCCATGTTGGCTTTAACACTCTTTGTACAATTTTCAACCCCACATTTGTCCTTCATATTTCTGTGCTCTGATCAAAGTGCAAAACAACATAGCTGCTTTCTCCTTTTGTACCTCGGTTTGTGACATTTCTTTTATAGGAACTGCCCTTCACTTCCTCTACACTGATTTGCACATAAGCGAAGTTTGTTCACTTTGGCTGATCAAATGCTATGCTATTTGCTTCAGGAAGTTGCTGTGATTTTCTGTGGGCGCTAGCCCCAGGAAACAGTGAAACCAAAAACTGAAAGCAGTCTGTATGGCTGGTCCATAGGACAGCATGGAAAGAGAATGTGGCAAAATGTGTAGTGAAAAATTTCACAACAGATCTCAGGGTCTGCAGGACCTAAGTGACAGTTAGATGGGACAGAGTGATGACTGAGATCTTCAGGGCCTGGAGTGACAACTATTCTGTTAAAAAGCCAGTTGGGCATTGAAAGGGAGAACATAGTCCTTGCTATGGTTGAGTTGTGGGATCTTTTAATCTCCAACCTTAAGCAATGCTGGTACTGTTCACTTTGAAGGTATTAATGGACCAACACCCTTCGGTGACTTAGTAGAACTCTTGATGTGCTTTCCTCATCTCCTTAGAAATGTTAATAATATTAATAATATAAACACATTATTGACATGACCTGACTCCATTGCTGAACTTTAGCTTCCTTTGGAGGCTCAGTTCAACCTCCCTCTAACAAAGTACCCTGTGCTTAATTCTCACTCATTTACAAATGGAGCCATTAAGGCAGTCAAACCCAGAAAAGCTTTAGGTCCATCAAGCATTCCCTCCATTTTAGACCCAAAGACTAGTGAGTTAGAAACAAATATTCTTGCAGCCCTTGGCTGTTCCCAGATGGAATAAAATGCTCTGAAGGTACCAGATCTAATTTATAGTGTAGTGTAAGCCTTCCGACAGAAAGTACAGTGTTTCTTTCCTCTGTTCTAAGTATACATCAGCACTTCAGATGCATGTGTGATGGAGGGGTACTCTTTGTGTACTGGAGCAATACTTATAGGCACAGTTGACATATGGACAATAATATCTGACATCCAAATCAACCCCCAGTGAAATGAATAGAGTCAATATACTCATCTTAGTAAAAGAAGAACTTGATGACAAAATACTATTGATATGAAATTTGGGCTCTACTATAAATGCTGTAGTAAGTAGAAGAAACTTCTAGATCAGTCCATCTCTAAGCATTCATGACTTTCTCTGGAAAGGCACCCTCAGGGTTAGTCTGGGTAAAAACAACATGCTAAGGGAGTTTTTGTCAATTTTCAAAACTTATTTCTCAATTTGCCATTTTGTGTCATCTGTTGGGACTCTACCTTTCAGGACCACTGCATATGTTCATATGAGGATGCCTGACCTCAAATCATTGAGAGATGGCCTATAAGCATAGTTTCTGTAAGGATGTTCCTGTGCAAGGCTTCAACATTGTACATCTAGAGTAGAGCCACCCAAAACATGAGGATATGTTTGCCCTTACTGCCATCCTTTAATAAAATGTTTTCCTTGCCTTGGACAAATGTTTCGAGTGCTATCTGAGATACTGTCAGTCTTCACAAGTCTCTGGCCTGAGTCAGTGGAATAAAAAATATTTCAGTCCTTTAGGATGATCTATTTTTCTCTCAATCCCCCCACTCAAGTCTGAAAGAGCTGGAGGAAGAGAAACCTGAACACAGTATGACCCACGAGTACAGTCTGTTTGCTGCTCTGTCTTCTCTTGGGCTGAATGCGGCATTGATTGTTGTGGTTAAGGTGTTGCTACATTCAGTGGCATAAGCTTCCCATGATTTGATATTTAACTCATGGGAAAGGAGCCCAGATCTTTCTCTCCCTCCTTTTTCTATCAACGTGTTCCCTGAAATAGGAAGTGTCGTAACCAGGCTGCCTGTTTCCTTCCAGACCATTGTTTTAGGGAGATGAAGGACAGACCTCACTAGCATTCAAAATCAGAGTCAAGAAAAGCACACATCTTCTTTCTTCTCATGCATCAACATGTTTAATCAGAACATTTATATTTTGATGTATTATCATTGCTTCTCTCTATGGGAATTGATTTGTACTGTTACCTAATCAGTATGGTTCCAATTTTAATCTGGGAGCTGAGTAATAAATACAACACATCAATTTCCATAAACCATATATATTTGAAAGCGTCATTTACATAGTGAACAATTTAGGAGTATAAATTCTAATTTGTTTCTATTCCTTGTGGGTTCCTGTTTGTAGAACCTTTTTGTGACTCTAAAAAAGACCATAATGCTGCTCAGTGCTATCCAATGCATAAAAATTACTCTAAGTAACACTTCAAAATCCCCTTATTCATTTCTCTTCTTTATTTCAGTCACTAATGAGGCTAATGGTTTTGCAGAAGCTGAAAAATTCTATAACCCCTTCTTTTTTAAAACCATTCTCAGCTTCTCTTCTGGCATTTTTCTGTAGCCCCAATATTCCTCTCATATAGAGGGTATTAATGCTGCTCTGGGTTGCCTAGATATGGCCTCTCACCTTTACATATATTAAATGACAACATCTTTCCTGTCTTAGGGAGAATGCCATGAGACAGAATCTTAACTGAGTAAACTTAACAAACCACCTGGCAGCTTTCCACATGGATGTGAGTATGTACCAAAGATCATAAAATTGATTACTTTACTGTAGAAAAATATGTATAGGCATGTGTACATTCACTCATATCACTCTGCTCATGTATATGTATATGTGTCTAATTGTATATGTCTGCAGATATATGTTTATATATATATAAGCTATTACATACACAAAGAGAGAAATTTAACACTGAGAAAATATATTTGGTTTTTGGCCATCTTTATCAGTTTCTACTTGCTTAAATCTACAAATATCTAAAAAAATTTTCTTTATAGAAACTAATTGTAACTAATCTAGTAGCATCATGAGTCTAAATATATTTCTGTATTTCATACTTTATCTTTACAGCATGTCAATAAAGCATAACAATATTAATCTAAAACATAAGGAATATAATGACCAATGATTATTACTGTTATTATTGATAAAAAATGAATACTTAAGAGGCTTATATTGAGTACAGAAGAGCTGAAAGATAGAGCTTTTCATGCATAAATGATCATCAAGACCTTGGCACCCCTTTGTAAGGACAGAAGGGAGTTCCCCTGATTGCCCAGTTCATTGAACCTAAGGGAGAAGGAATTCTAGCCAAGGTGATCATACACTGGCTTATGCCATAACTGGATGTCCCATGACTCCACTAGAACAGCTCTCCCTGCGTTTAGTAGAGAGGGATAGTGAACCAAATCCATTAGATATTTCATAAATAAGGTGAAATAAACCAGGGTGTCAGTTTGGTTACTAAAAGCAAGACTCCATTTCATCCTCCTCTCTCTGGTAGGCAGTCTTAGTGGTCATGAATAGGTACAGAGCAATTGTTCATGGCTTTCATGGGTATCAGATAAGTAAAAGCCAGAGAGGAGGCATATTCTGTATTGTAGAGGAGTAGAGGCAGATAGCTGAGAAGCAGAGAAGAGAGGGCTTCAGTGAGAATGCTAAGTTGCAGTTGGGGGTCTCCTGCATACTGATTCTGGGTGCTCTTTGTGGGGACTACAGGAAGGAAGCTGGAGATCTGGAGTTTGAGATACTGGCTTTGCAATTCTTGTTATTCCATTTAGCAGCATTAAGCACTAGACCATGCTATTCAGCCTCTTTGATTCTCAGCATGGCGTTGTTAAATATTGCATTATAACTTCCTACTGCTGAATAACAAATTGCCACCAGTGTGGCAGCTTAAAGCAACATCCATTTATCTCTGAGTGTCTGCAGTTCAGAAGCCAAGGCACAGTGAGACTCTGGGTTTCACAGAACAGAAAACAAGGTGTTGGTTTGATTGTAGATCTCTTCTCAATGATCTTGGGTTCTTCTAGACATTGAATTGGGTTCTTCATAGACATTGAAGTGTAGCACTAAGGTCTAGGTTTTTGCTAACTTCTGGTCCAAACCTGCTCTCAATTCCTGGAGCCTGTCTGTAGGCCCTCACTGGAGCCCCGTGGCCAGTACACAGTATGCACACTGTATTTTATCAGGAAAGCAAAACATATTTCTATGAATTCTTAATGTTCCAGAGAAAGGTTTGCAATTTAAACAATTTCTGTCTTTAGGCCAGGCCCTCCTGGATATTTTTTATGGCAAGGCCAGCTGTGCCATGTAATAGAACCCAATCATAGGAGCGAATCTTTTATCAAGTTCACAAATCAAGGATAGTGCAGAGTATGTAGCTTAGTGTTAGAAAAATCTAAGGGACACCCTGGAATTCAACAAAAATCCAACATGTATGAAAATAAAAAAAACTCCAGGCAATTTTTTTTGCAAATAATAAACTACAATTACATAAGGCTTAATAGATTTTTAGGGTAGAATAATTCTGGTAACAGTTTTTTGTGATAGTTCTAGAAGAGACAGTCCCATATAAAGTAGTCATCAACATATTATCTAGCTTCTTTGATATGTAATACGGAGAGAAGTATCTACGCCTTCAAACTGCAGACATGTTTAACTATTGTAAAGACACCCTCAGGATGTTAACACTCATACTCATAGTTTTAGATATGGTTCTTTATTAAACACATACACTTACATATGAAAATTACATGACATCTAAGTACTTGAACCCAACCTAGTTATAAGGGAGTCATTTCTACTTCCTAAACATTTCAAACTCAGTATATTGCAAACAGAATTGTGCCCCTCAAGCCATTTCCTTCTTTTTAATTTCTATCTCGGTGAGTTGGTCAAATCATGCCATCTCTGTCTTGAGAGACTTTTTGATTAGATGTTGTCCTCCACATCAGTAAATTCTGGCCTTTGTCATCTCTTACATAGACAATGGCAGTAGTGCACCCATATTTTGTATTTCAGATTCAACACTCTTTTCTCTGACTTAATTTTCACAATTGTAAAACTGACTATATCTCCTGTCAGTTTTCAGTGACACTGAACTGATCTTAAGAAAAAAATGAAGGCTGCCAAGCTACTATTTCTATTTGACAATACAGCAGGAAAAATTACCTTTTAAATCTATTTTGGGGGATGTAGTCAACATACAATAAAGCATTCATATATTATGTTTGTCTGTGCTTATGAATTTTGACAGATGTATGTATTTGCAGAACAAAACATCAAAGTCATGTTTTGCAAACATAAATCATATTACCTTACTTTTCACAATCCCAAAAAGTCTGCTGTCACAAAACAAACTATAGCAAGATACTTAGGAATACAAGTATCATCAAGGCTAATGGCCAGTGCATGGGAAAGAACAAAACATTGATGAATGTCATTGAAAAGTTACGTATATATAGAAAGAGCTCATGTTAATGGGTTGCAAGAATTAGTATTAGAATATATACTGCCTCATGAAGTACCATAAATGGGACAAAAGCCTAAACTTTGAATGCAACTACAAAAGACTCCAAAGAGCTAATGCAACCTAGGAGGAAAATGATGAAGGCATCATATTTTTTTCTATATAGTTACACAGATTGGTCAAGTCTACCTCTATCAATCCTTCACCATTCTTTAATTAATGCATTTAGTTCGTGACTATGCTTTTCCTAGTCAGCTCAAATACTGGGAATCCATCTTTGCCTTGACTCACAAAGTTTTCATGCTCTTTTCCCTCACCTCCTTCTGGTCTGTCCAAGTGCAGCATGTTCTTAAACCTTTGTTTTTATGAGGGCTTTCTTCATTGTCCTATTGGAATGAGCCCTCAGATCACAGTGAATCACATTCTATGTATGTATCGCCATTGACTTAATTTGATACGTCAGTTCACCAATGTGTTTTTCTCTAGAATGCAAGAAGACTTTAGACATCCAGTTTATTTTCACATTTCCCCAAGTTTTAAGATGTTGTTTAGAATAAATTCTCAACATTGTTGAAACCGTGAGATGAGATATGAACTCCTCTATAAAGCATGGCAAGCAAGGTCCTTCATGATCTGGAAATTACCTGTATTTTCTTTCAGAGCCGCCAAGCTTCAGTACTTTAGCCACACCCAGTTCTGTACAGACAACAGTTTGCCCTTTCCCTCTGCCCACAGATTCTCACTGTCGAAGATCTTTGCCTCCATTACCTGCCAATCAGATACTCACCCTGCCCAGCTTTTCTTCCTTTGTGGATTTAATAGTTTCTCATTTTTCATGGTTTTACTTTTCATGACTTTATTTACCTGATGTAACTATGGTTGGAAATTTTAGAACTATTCAAAAACACAACAGTATCTTAAGTGAAATAGATAGAGTCACACTATTTCCTGGACTACAGTTACATCATACTGTTCTCTTTGCTTCCTTCTTTGTATACACATATACCAGTTTTACCATGTCCAATACACATTCACGTTTCAGAAGACTGATGTGTTTTACTAACACTTGAGTTTCCATAATTTTATATCAAGCTTCATCCTGCCAAGGATGTAAATTATTCCTTTGCTCAGGGTATCTATGTTGCGGATGTTACCTACCCTTAGATATTTTGAGAAATAGCTACATTCACATAAATTTTGTGGCATATTATATATACATATTATAATTGGTATATTTATTGAAGTAGTGTGAATATAAACTCAGAACATATTTAAACACTAATAAATATACACATGTATGCAGATATATATAAGCCAGCTCTGTGATGTTCAAATATAAAATATCCCCTAGTGTTTAATTTAGATATTGGAAAATATATTTACAATGCACTCAGAAGTAAACAATTTTACTGTGCCTAACTTATAAATTTTTTTTGGTTTTTTATTTTCAAGACAGGGTTTCTCTGTAGTTTTGGAGCTTGCTCTGGAACTAGCTCTTGTAGACCAGGCTGGCCTCGAACTCACAGAGATCTGCCT
>LOJH01002975.1:0-32631 GCA_001685095.1 Ellobius talpinus
TTTCACCTAATTTGCATGAAGGGGCTTATCTCTTCTACCTTCCCCCGGCTGGAGGCCAGATGTCTGACTGTAGATATCCTGACTCATGACAAGCCCTGACTTGTTTGTTCCTGACCATGACATCCTGGCCCGAGACAAAGGCCTGGGACAAGCCCTGACTTGTTTGTTCCTTAAGCCTTGCAATGTGGCATTACTACTGCTAGCATCAAGGGGGGTATTTCTTTCCTTTTCTCTTCACATGTAATATTTTAATTGCATTTGTTTAGTTAGCATAGTCTACCTGTGGAAACAAGAGAACAACTTGTAGGAACTGGTTCTCTTCTTCCACCATGTGTCTTCTCAGGGATCAAACTCATGTTGTCAGGCTTCGCAGTGAGCATCTTGACCTGCTGGGCCATCTTGTTGGCCCCTAGTGTTAATCTTTTTTTAAAAAAAATAATTTATTTTAACTTTATTTTATGTGCATTGGTGTAAAGGTGTCTGCTTCCTGGGTGCTGAAGGTACAGGCAGTTGTGAGCTGCCATGTGGGTGATGGGAATTGAACCCAGGTCCTCTGGAAGAGCAGCCATTGCTCTTAACCATTGAGCCATCTCTCCAGCTCCCAATTTCAGTGCTACTCTTGGTGATGCTTTCCACAGATTTTTATCTTTTGGGGAGAAGAGGAAGGGTGGCACAGGACCTATGTGTAGAGAACAGAGGGCAACTTACACAAGTTGGTTCTCTCTACCACGTGCGTACCAGAAATCGAACTAAGATCCCAAGGCTTGATAAGTGCCATCTCTACAATTTTTTTAAAGCACATATGAAAAACAGAAGAAAAAAAGTGCCACTCTGAAGCCTGGGAAAGTCATTTCACCTATAGCGTCAATGCACTTACCATAGAACGTGGAACTGTCACGGTGCTATCAACCCCCGCCCGCGCTGGGTCCTCGCTGGGTGGAGGGCTCTTCGCCCACGCGGCGTTAGCCTGGGCTGTACCTAAGTGTGTCCAGTGGTGGACGCCATGGCCGGGGAGCGAGTCTGGAGACCACGCTAACCAGCGACAGTTTACCTCTGCCGAAAACCAGAGGAATCAGCACAGCCATACAGCGACTTCCCGCGCTTCGCCTCAGCGCCTACTGCGACTGCGCGGGCTGTGAAGGCGGGAAACCTGAGGCGTCCTCCGCGCGCGTTTGCCCTCTGCTGGAGCCAACCGTTTTCCCAGTACGCAGGCGCATTCTCACCAAGCCCGCCTCCAGCTCTCCCTCAGCAGCTAGCGCCCGGAACTGTCGGAGGCAGGGCGAGGCCACCGAAGGGTTGAGAGGGGGAAATGGGGGTGAGAAGGCGGGGCCAGGATATAGCCACACCCACCGCTGGTCATTTGAGGCCCTAACTCTCCACCATTAGCCAATCACAATCCTCCCTTTCCCAAGGGTCAGCCAATGAGCTATGCGATCCGGCTGCTTCCGGCTCTGCGCCGGATTCGCCTCTTTCCCCTGGGCTCCCTGGGACGGGCGGGGCTCGGGAGGGCGGGCGCCGGCCTTGGTGACGCGCGGCGGACCAAGGGCCAATAGGGGGCGGGATCTGCGATGATGGACGGGTTTACTGACCAATGGCGAGGCGCCGGCCGTACTTCCCGTCGGGGAGAGAGTGTAATATGGCGAAGACCTACGATTACCTGTTCAAGCTGCTGCTGATCGGGGACTCGGGGGTGGGGAAGACCTGTGTCCTGTTCCGCTTCTCCGAGGACGCCTTCAACTCCACGTTCATCTCCACCATAGGTAGCGGGGCCTCGGGGCGGCCGGGGTCCGGGCTGGGCGCGTCCCTGTGGGGCTGGGCTGAGGGATCGACTCAGGATCCACCCGGGCCGAAACTCCGGGAGGGTCGCGGACCCTGACGGACAGCCGCAGCGGCCTTCACCTCCCCGAAGGGAGCCCGGGCGGTGGCGGGACGCCGGGGAGCGATGTGCAGACGGGAACACGCAGGCTGCTGTCCTGGGCTGGGATCCTGGCGCCTGTCAACGCCGTGTCCTCACAGCAGTCCTCGAGACTGTTCTTTGGGGGAGATCGCCGTCTTATAAAAGTGGAAACAGGCATGGAGGTGACCCCTGGCCCGTGCATCACTTCCTATGTGGCAGGCTCGGCCTGTGCAGTATCAAACACGGTGGTGCTCTCGTTGTTGGGTGCTGTGTCGCTGGAGGAGGAATTTGAAACTGAGGGAGGGTGTGGCACGCACTGAAGGGCACAGTCTACAGGTGTCAGGGATGGGATTTGAACCCAGGTGTGCCTGACTCCAAAACTAAGGTGTCGGCTTACACCTTCACAGAGCCAGCACCGTCAATCCACCTTTAATCAGGACTCCAATCCAAAGTAGCACCTGTCATCCTGTTGGGGTTATGAGGGGGAAAGTTCCAATGGGAAACTAAGATCAGCCGTGGCCACGTGCAGCCTTGACTTCCCTATCACAGGCCGCGGACGCCACCTGCCACTCTGAACAGCTTTCCCCCAGGGCTGCCTCACGGTGCAGCTGAACGGAATTGGCTTGTGATAGCCCAAGTCGTGACGTCAAAAATGGCGCAGACCTTGCTCCTTGCCATGAGTAGTCATGGCCCAACTTGAGAAGGCTGGGCCTGAAAGTAACTCCTGTCAGACACAGTGATCTGCATGCTCTATGACCATGGAACAAGAGGTTGGTCCCTAGGCCTGGTTTATCCCAAGCCAAACCTTTGTTCAGTTGTTGCAGCCCTGGGTTCCATCCCCAGCACCCTGAAACCAGATGTGACGGTGAACACCTGTACTGGACAGCCCTAGGGAGGTGGAGGTAGCAGGGTCAGGAGTTCAAGGTCACCCTTCGTTACACAGACCGGTCAAGGCCAGTTTGAACACAGGGGACCCTGGCTCAGAAAGAAAAGGAAAACTTAGGGAATGATGTCTATGTGATGTCAACTATGCTGTGTTGTCTCCCTGCCCCAGACTACAGTGTGCTAATGTCCTCGAAGCTCTCCTTCCTGGTGGGTGCTCTAAGGCAGTCGTATATCGGGTGTTATACCTGGACTCCAGGTGCTGTTCATCCTTGAACAAGCTCTAACCTTCTCTGATCTGACTTGTTTAGAGGAGATGTGGCACTGTTTGTCTTGGCTAGTACCCTGGGTTTTTAAGAATTAGATCTGTACAAGTGAAGAGGTTCATCTGGAGGACGCAGAGGGTTTAGGCACCCCTGGGCATGGGTGCATCTGAAGCTTCTCCTCTCCCCACCCAGACATCCAGCTTTGGAGTCACCGTTAGGTGAGGACCAAGCAGGAAATGCAGTAGCTGCCCACAGGCTCTGACTTGCTCTCAACACAGATCTCAGTTTCCCAGCCTCAGACACTTTCTCATCACTACCAGCATTGGTTCAGGATGTTGTTTTGTTTGCTGTTTGTGTGTGTGTGTGTGTGTGTGTGTGAGAGAGAGAGAGAGAGAGAGACAGACAGACAGACAAACAGACAGAGTGTATGTGTGTGCACACTTTCTCATGTGCACACGCACACACGCATGCATGTGCACACGTACACACATGTATGAGTGTGAGTGCAGGAAGCTAGAGGTTGACAATGGGGTTGGCTTTCATTCACCACCTTGCTTCTTTTTTTATTGGGAGGGTACACGCATGCTGGTGCACATCTGGGGGTCAGAGGACAACTTGTGGGAGTCTATTCTTTCCTTCCACCATGTGGGTCCTGGGGACTGAGCTCAGGTTGCCAGGCTTGCCACCAACTCATCTTTTCTGGATCTCACTGAACCTGGATCTCACCAAGTGGTAAGGACCCTTTCTCTGTGTCACCAATAATAGAATTGTTAAGTTCATGCCATCATACCCAGGTGTTTTTACAGGATGCTAGGGATCAAACTCACGTCCTCATGTTTATGTGGTAAGCACTTATGGACTGAGTCATGTCCCTAGCCCTTGTTTGGTTGGTTTGATTGAGACAGGCTGACCTAGAGCTCACTGTGTAGACCATGCTGTCCTGGAACTCATGGAAATCTGCCTGCCCCTGTCACCCAAACGCTGGAGTTACAGATGTGAGCCACCCTGCTCTACTGGTTTTGTTAAATTTATTTAGTGTATGTGCACATATGTCAAGTCAAGAGAAAGCTTGTGGGAGTTAGGTCTTTTCTTCCACCTAGTGGGTCCCAGGAATTCAACTCAAGTCCTCATTCTTGGTGGCAAGTGCCTTTACCTGCTGAGCCTTTTTGCAGGCCGGTAATGTGTACTTTATGTCTCACATGTGTTTGTTCAGTTTTTCTTTTTGAAGTACTGAATATGGAGCCCAGAGCCTCACATTGGTTGGCCACACATCTGACCACTGACCATCCATCTGGATGGTTTAAAACTCTCGGGCAGAAAACCAACTTAGTTCTTCAGGGTCCCTGGGAGGCAGCCCTCCTTTCCAATGAGGGTGTAACTCAGTCAAGATCAAAACCCAGTGAGGTAGAGGTAGCACTTGAACCAGGATCCCTCCCTCCCCAAATCATCATCACTTTCCCACAGACTTCCATCTTCTAGGAACATTATTCTCCTTGACTTTGAAGTTATAGCCTAATTCTGGAGCCTCATGAAGTTTACAGTTCCAAATTCAATTCTTGTGTTAATAGAAACTAGGAGAGCTCATGGCCAGGGTTGCACAGTGACCCTGGACTTTCATGTGTCCCTGGACACGTGTGACACCTTGGGGAATGTCTCTGGGAGAGTCTACCCTGGCCACTTAGTCCTGAAATTATGCCGGAAGGTGAATCTATTCTGAGCCAGCTCTTCTTGCTATGTTCAGTAATGGACCAGGATTGAGTGCTGTTTGTTTTCTGGAAGCTCTGCCCCTGTGGAAGATTCTTCTCCAGAGCCGCATGAATTATTTGTGATGTGAACCTGGTCCTGCAGCACCCAGAAGTCAGTTCTCAAGCCAGGCTCAGAACCCGGCCACTTCCTCAGGCCCATTCATTTGGTTTTGGCAGACACTGTAGCGGTATTACCATCTGACCATCTTTTGTTTGAGATGGGGCCTCATGTAGCCCAGGCTGACCTCAAAGTCCTTATGTAGCTGAGGATAACCTTAAACTCCTAATCCCCCTGCCTCCATCTTCTGAGTTCTGGGATTGCTGGGATACACCAGCACACTCAAGTTTTTGGGTCCTAGGGGTAGAGTCCAGGATACTAGATAAGCAGTCTATCAAGTGAGCCCCAATTTTTTTTTAACTTTGACCACATTTATTTACTTGTGTGTGGGCGTTCCTGCCATAGTGCATATGTAGAGGTCAGAGGACAACTTGGCAGGAATCAGTTCTGTCCTTCCATCATGTGGGATCCTGGGTCAAACGCAGGCTATGTGGCAAGTGTCTTTACTCACTGAGCCGTCTCACCAGTGTGTGTGTGTGTGTGTGTGNAGAGAGAGAGAGAGAGCACGATCGCCCAGGCTAGCCTAGGACTCTTAGGCTTAATCTTTCCTCCTACCTTAGCCTCGGATTGTTTGTAGCCAAGGCTGGCCTTGAACTCCTCCCTCCTCTTTCTCTCTCCAAGTGCTGGGGTGACAGGTGTGCACCTCCACCTCTGGTTTGTGTGGTGCTAAGGGTGGACCTGAGGCCTGTGTGCAGACTAGACAAGCCTTCTGCCAGCTGGACCACAGCCTCAGCCCCACCCCCATATTTTAAAAAGATTTTAAATAACATTTATTCAGGCCCCAAAGCTACAGAGAAACCCCTGTCTCGAAAAAAACAATATATATATATATATATATATAAAACATTTATTAATTTGGTTGGGGTGTGTGTGTGTAGACATGTGTATGCTGTGGACAATGTATGGGGGTAAGACAACCTATAGGAGTTGGTTCTCTACTTTCACCATGTGGATTCTAGGGATCCAGCTCAAGTCATTGAGCTTGTTGGCAAGCATCTTTACTCATTGCCCTTTGCCAGCCTGAACAGTGGGTAATCTATGTCTCCTCTAGACAGAACTGAAAATCTACAGAGGACCCAGGCATGGTGCTTGTAATCTCAGCACTAGGGAGGCCGAGGCAGGAGAATCACTGAATTTCCAGTCAGCCTGGGCTGCGGGGTTTGCTGTGGTGCTACCCTCTAAGTGTAAGAGCCACCCCTGCCCAGACAGGGTCTCTCTTTGTAGCCCAGGCTAGTCTCAGATTCATACCTGACTACCCATCTTAGAGCCCTGATAACTCGACTGTTGGCCTTCCCTGAAGGTGGGCTAGGGAGGCTCAGTGTTGGCAAAGCCTACGCTGTCTGCTGCTCCCACCTGCACCTCCTCCCAGCGCTCAGTAGTTGTGTCCCTGCTACACGAAGTCTCAATGAGTGCTGGAGTACATAGTGTGTAAGGCTAAACGTGGACTCTATTCATGTAGCGATGGAGGTCTGTCATACAGCTTTCAGTGACCCCCTTAACTGTGCTCCTGTTCACCCAGCTGGACTTGGGTGGAATTTGGTCTATTGTTAGACTTGAATAGAGGTTCTGTTTGTATCTCCAAGAAAATTCATGAATCAATGAGGTCCGGTCTAAAAGGAAATGTAGGCCAGTGAGATGGTTCAGCAGGTAAAGACCCTTGCAGCCAAGCCTGACAGCCTGAGTTCAGTTCCAGGTATCCACACAGTGCGAGTAGAGAGCTGCTCCTGAAGGGTATCCTCACTTCCCAGAACTATGTATTAAAGAGAACCTGTGGAGTATGGTCAGAGTTCCTGTGTAAACAACATGGCATAGCATGAGAAGGATTTGAATACCATCAGGCTTTGGTGTAGGTAGAGGGTCCTTAACCAGCTCTCTTGCATGCCATGGAATGGGTGTTTATAGTATGTCTAGTGTTGGTGTGGTGATGGTGGAAGGTCCCCACAAAGCCATTTTGAACAACTTGAGCAAGAGGGGCACTGGTGACTATGGAAGCAAAGAACATTCCAGAAGAGAGAAGAGCCCCTAGAATACTTAGGATGTGTAAGGTACTGCCAGGGGACCAGCATGGCTGCACAGAGGGCCACTGTCATAGTCATTGTTGTATTGCTGTGAGGAGACAGCATGGCCGAACTGGGACTGGTGTACAGTTTTGGAGGCTCAGTCTGTTAACATGGCAAGAAGCGTGGCGGCATGTGTGGCACTGAAGCAGTAGCTGAGAGCTGCATCCTGATCCACAGTCCAAGAGAGAGAGAGACTGGACTTTTAATTTTTTTTATGTGAATGGGTGTCGGGTCCCTGGAACTGGAATTATAGACAGTTGTGAGCTGCCATGTGCGTGCTGGAAATTGAACCTGGATCCTCTGGAAAAGCAGTCGGTGCTCTTAACCACGAGCCATCTCTCCAACCCTGATTGGGCTTTTAAAGGCTCAAAGCCCAACTCCAGTGACACATCTCCAAGGCCACACCTCCTAATCCTTCTAATCCATTCAAACGGTTTCACTCTCTGGTGACCAAGCACTCGAATACATGAGCCTATGGGGGCCAGTGATGTGTGGGTTCCAGAAATCAAACCCAGTTGTGAGGCTTGACAGCAAGTCTGTATATATGCTGAGCAAGTCTGTATGTATGCTGTGCCATCTTGCCAGCCCTTAAATTAAAAAAAAAACTTTATCATAACTGATATCTGATTGATCTGCCAATTTACAGTAGCACCTTTTGGTATGCTTTGAGTTGGACATCCATTACCATAATAAATTTCACAATGTCTCCTTGTGCCAAAAAGAAACACCAACGCCCTGATGGCCCTGGCCTGGCAACCTCCGGCACAGACCTCATCTCCAGATTTGCGTGCTCTTGGCAACCTCGTCACTCCATAGTGTCCTTCCTATCTGGCTTCTCTCACGGAGCAGTGTTTCTGAGGCTGCTCTACAGTTAGCTGTCATGTGAGTCCTTCATTCAGCTCAATGACAGTAATATACCACCACAGAGATGGTCTGTTGCTGGGCATCCTGCCTGCTGCTGGGCCCACTGGAAGCTCTGGGGTCGAGACCAGCTTCAGTATATACTTAGACTTAGAGTTGTTTTGGGTTTTTTGTAGATCTTGAGGATGGCCTCCGACTCATTATGTAGTCAAAGGTAATCATGAACTCCTGATCTTCCTGCCTCCACCTCCTGGGTATTGGTGTGCCTGGCACAATTCACCATATTGTCCTCTACCCTGCGGCTCTAGATGGAACTCCAGGCCTTGTTGTAGATTCTATGCAATAGCTCTACACCTGAGCTACATCTGAAGACCAAGGCTTGTATTTTTGAAGGCTGGAAGGGGCAGAGAAGTAATAGTGGGCACCAAAGAGCTTCCAAGTCACTCTCAGCAGAGGGGAGTACAAAGGTAGAAAGTTAGCACCATCACAAAGGGGTCTTAGGAGGTGACATTGGTGCAGGGCTTTGACAGGTAGCTGGTAGACCATCTGTACAGAAGAAAACCTGTATCTGTATATACCAGATTTGGAGACACATATCTATAATCCCAGCTCTTAGGAAGTGGAGGCAGAAAAATCAGGAGGTTAAGGCCAACCTGAGCTACATGAAAATCTGTCTCAAAATATAACAAAAAGTAGGTACATGAACCTGTGCAGTGGCTAGGGAGGGAGGATGTGGCCTGTGTGTGTGCAGTACACTGTGGGGTGGTATATCTGCTGCTTAATGCTTTGGTGTGCAGGACCTGGTCTGTAGAAGGCTTTAGGATGTCCACTGTGAGGCCCAACTACGATGCAGGAAGGTAGCGCCAGCGTGAGATGGGCCTGCCCACCTCCCACCAGCTATCGGCTTCCTCCCAGCTCCCTTAGCCTCTACAGCCTCAGGCTCTGCTCCAAGCAGGGAAGGATACTTCCAGAAGCTTCCAGTCTTGTTCAGGTAGAGAGAGCCCTGAGCTCCTGAGGACCCAGCACCCAGCTGCTGCTCCATAAGCCACAGCCTCTGTCACCAGCCTAGGCTGGCAACTCGGGAAGTGGCCTGACCTTAATAACACCTTTTATTCTTGTTTTTCTTTCAGGCATTGACTTTAAAATTAGGACTATAGAGCTCGATGGCAAGAGGATTAAACTACAGATATGGTGAGTGCTGTTGCCTGGTGCAGCCCGCAGCTTGGGCTCACGGGGCTCCACACTTGGAGCAGAGCCATTGGCTTCCCTTCCCCACACACTCTATCCTTTGGTTTTTGGGGGTTTTGTTTGTTTGTTTTTGTTTTTTGTGATTTTTTTTGAGACAAAGTCTCTCTGTGCAGCCTCTGCCACCCAAGTGCTGGAATTAAAGGGGTATAACCACATCCAGCTCCAAAGATGACTTTGAATTCCTGATTTTCCTGCATCCCCTTCCTAAGTGTTGAGATGACAGGTGTATGTCACAGCACATGTATGTATGGGTTTTTGCACTGATGGGAATGAGCTCAGAGCCCCGTGCATGCTAGGTAGACACTCTACCAGCTGGGCAAAATTCTTTAGCAGCAGACCCTGGTACACAGTCCTTTTCCTCAGAAGCTTCCAGAGTTTCATACCCAGCCCAGGCAGCCATGCTCTGCTGGCCACTGGAGCCTGTGGGTGACGAGCTACTTGTCCAATGAGGTTCAGTGAACCTGAAGGGAGCCCTCTGTACAGGAGGTAGCAGAGACAGCAGAGACAGGGAATACTTCCAGAAGTGTTCAAGTGTGGGGCTGGAGGGGATCCTAAAGGCCCAGTGCTCCGCAGATAGCCGGAAGCCATGGCTCCTGTCACCAGCTCAGTCTGGTGGCTCTGCCCTCCTGTGATCTTGGAGAGTAGGCATAAGGCACCTGGGCTACAAATTTCCTCTTTCTCTTTTGTTACGACAGAGCCCCACCTTGTAGCCCAAGCTGGCCTGGAACTTACAGTCTTTAGCCTCGGGTTCCCAGGGCCTGGAATGACAAGTGTGTGCCACCGCACCCACCTGGGGGTTTCCTTCCGAGCCCACAGCCTCACCCCAAATTTTAAAGGCCTCATACCACTTCCTTTTTTTTTCCCCTGAGAAGAGAGCCCAGGCCTCACCTCACTTCCTGGTGTGTGGACCTGAAACCCACAAACAACCTTGAAGAGAAGGTCAGCCCCAGAGGCCATGAGTGTTCACACTCCTCAGCCCTAAGGGGGGGGGCTCCACTGCCAGAGTCAGTCAGGGAAGTGTGAGCATCTAGGTCTCCATCATTGGTGTGGACTTGGGGGTAGCCCAGCATCCTGGGAGGCTGAATCCAGTCAGCCTTGGGCAAATAGACCCAAATCACTTGAAAGAATATGCTCTAGTGGGAGATGTCATCCCAACCCTCATGGGGCAGGCAGGAGGGTCACAGCAAGTTCTAGGACAATTTGGATTTGGACTACACAGTGAGAGCCTGTGTCAGAACCAAACAGAAGGGTGTGGTCAAGCATTCACCAGCCAGGCGAATGGATGGGAGCATAGAACCTAGGTGCCCCTCCCCCATGTTGTGGTCAGTTCCCTTTAATCTCAGCATGAACCATTACCCGGCTTGCCAATATCTATGGGGGAACCTCCTGGGTGCCCTTGACTCCTACTAGTCATCACCCCAAGTCTGACTTCAGACTTTGAACCTGGATGAGAGAGTCCTGTCTGTCCTCAGGGCTTAGTCATCAGTCCTGGCCACATGGTAAGTGGACCCATAGAAGTTCTCCACTTCCAACAGGGTGGCCATGTGGCAGCCTTTGTGCCCAAGTCCAAAGTGACACAGTCCCAGCAATCCAGGCCACTGCCCTCAGTGTTCTCCCCGGGGAAGACACTGGGAAGCTGGCCTGGGCTGCAGTTGACATTTACCATGCATGACCCCTGCAGGTCAGCTCAGCTAAAATCACAGTAAAATGAGAGCTTTCAGGCTCAGTGACAGATCACTTGCCTTAGCACACACGGGACACTGACTTCCATCCCTGTGCCACCATAAAGTAAGATTCAAAGCCAAGGGGCCAGCAAGATGGCTCAGCAGGTAAAAGTGCCAAGCCAAGCCTGATGACCTGAGTTTGATCCCCAGGACTCACACTGTAGAAGGAGAAAACCAGCTCCTGCAAGTTACTCCATACATGTGCTGTGCACTCACAAACAAATAAGAAAACAGTAAAGGCAAGAGGGTAGAACTCGGACTTAGCACTAGACCTTTTTGTGTAATTCAGATGTCCAGAGCTCCTGGGAGGAACCATGGGCTTAGGGATGAAAGACATGTCCTCACAGTCCTGGAGATGAACCTAAGACCTTGTATGGATTAGGCAAACACTGTCCCTTTTTTATTCTGTAACGGTGTCTCACAGCATATCCCAGACTGGCCTGGAACTCATAATCCTCCTGCCTAGGCCTCCCCAGTGGTGGGATAACAGGCAGGTATGTAACGGACACTTGTTTGTAAACCACACATGACATACCCCATGTGCCCAGTACTGGTCCAAACTTGGTCACACCAACTCAGGCACCACCTCCCTGGGCACCACCTCCTTCGCAAAGGTGCTGACAGAGCGAGCCGCAGCACCAACTTGGTCCCCACGACAATACCTGGAAGCTAAGGCCTGGAAGGGGACTTGGAAAGGCCTCAGCTAGTCACTCCACAGTCCCCTTCACGTCGTCATGGGGATAGCCCTGCTTCCTGAGCAGGAGGGCCTCAAGGGAGAGAGATCCAGCAGGCTGTACATGTCATTAATATCCTTCATCCTCCTTTCTAGGGACACGGCTGGCCAGGAGCGGTTTAGGACGATCACAACAGCCTACTACAGAGGCGCCATGGTACTGACTTTGTTATTATTTCTGTTGTTCTTGGTATGGAAACAAGCATCAGCAGTTCATAGTACGAAAGCCTGTGTTTTGTTTTGTTTCATCTTGTTGAAACAGTCCCAGATGTAGCCCAGGCTGGCTTAGAACTCACTTCGTAGGCTGGGATGGCCTGAGACTCAAAATCCTCCTGCCTTAACTTCCCAAGTGCTAGGGTGGCAGGTGTATACCCCTGCACCCAGCTTGTTCTATGTATTCTAAAACTTGTGTGCGTGTGTGTATGTGTGTTCATATGGATGCACGTTCATATGTGTGCGTGAGTGTGGAGACTAGAGATCAGGTAGGTTATCTTCCAGCATTGTTCCTTGAATGCTTCTGGCTTGGAACTTGGTAGACCAGGCTAGCGGGCGATGAGCCCCAGGGGTTAGCCTGGCTCTGCCCCCTCAGTGCAGGGATCAAACTCAGGCTTATGTGGTAGGCACTTTATGGACTCGAGCTTATCTCAGCCCCCTTTTTTGGTTTGGTTTTTAGACAAGGTTTAGGAACTCGGAATTTTCCTGCCTTAGCCTCTCTAGGCTGGGATATCATAGGTGTATGTCACCTCACCTGCCAAGACTTAAGTCTTGTGGAGCCTGTGTTCAACTCCTCAGGCAACCCAGCACCCAAACTGGCTCTAAAGAGGTCAGTGCGCCCTGCTGCATCGTCCGCACATACAGTACATTCTCCCAGGCCTCAGACCCAGGGCAGATAAATGGTGAGAATGTCCTTTTTTGAGGGCTGAGAGGAGCACGAGGAAGCCCATCCTTACATGGAGGATAAACCCTGGACTGACCTCCCAGTACTGAGATGGGCCACATCAGCATCTCTGGAATTTGCTAGAACAACTTGAAGGCTGGATTTACTTGGGATTATCATTGTTCCATCTTCTGCCTGGGCCTGCAGCCAGATGACATGTCAGCAAACTCACCCCACATATTTCCCCCATGGAGATGAGGGGACAGTGAGAAAGGACAGAGTCCACCCTAACCAGGTCCTGCTTGTGTGAGATATGCAAAATAGGGTATCAAGGGACAAGGTGGGCAGGAGGAGCTACCCCAATCCTGCCCAGAACTCTGGATCACACTCCCAGCTGTATCCTCTCTGAGAAAGTGGAACCTGCCTCAGGCTGCTATGAAAACAAATGACCATCTGCCCAGAGTCCCACTCTCTCTATCACCCTGTCCCTTCTGTAGCTCACCTGTCATTCAGGGCCATAGACCCCAGTTCCTCCCAGCAGGCTGTCCACACTGTGAGGGCGGGTTGAGAACTCACAGGGACACCTGAGGAGCCTGGGAACAAAAGACATGAATGGCGACATTAAATTAAGTATTTAGAGCATCCAAGAAGTGCGGCCAACATTGGAAACTCAATCCTATGGCCTGCAACCTTAGTACCCTCATTAAAATTAATCCTGTTTTGCCTCTCAAGGGCACTGGGGTCTGGGGATACCTCTGCCCTCTGGACCTCTCTGGGCTGAGATAGTCATGCTGAGCCTCTCCCTGCCCCCCTTACCCTCACCTAGCACCTTTGGCCTTAGCCAGGTGTCTCCTTGGATCGTGACTGTGCCCTGAGTACAAGTGTGGACATGAGCCCTGCTCAGCAGCCAAGACTTGACAGTCCCCGAGAGCTGGGCCTGCACCAGCACCAGGATAGTAGTGGTGTCCTGCAGTGCTGAAGCACATTCCTGCTGTGTGACTTAGGCTGCCCTGGAACTTCTGATCCCTCTGCCTCAGCCTCCTGAGTGCTGGAGTAAACAGGCCTTTGCCACTATGTCTGCTTTACAAAAGTGCCATGGTAGAACCCAGAATTTCATGCATGTTCTCCCTACTGAGCTACAGTCCAAGCCCAATTTTTTTGTTGTTGTTGCTTTGAGACAGGGTGTTACTATGCACCCTGGCTGGTCTGGAACTCACTATGTAGACTAGCTTGGTTTTGAACTCACAGAGCTCCACCTGACCCTCCCTGCTTCTGAGTATTGGTATGAAAGACATGCACCACCGTACCTGAGCCAGCTTTTCCCTTGGCACCGTCCCTGTACCTCAGACTTGGGGTAAGCCTCTGCTTCAGCTTCCTGAGTGCTGAAATTACAGGCCATGGCAGCTCAAGTTACTGTGTGTTTATTCTCATTTCAGTGCTGTGAATGCGACCCAGGCCCTCACACATACCTGCCATTGTGTTATCCCCTTGCTGATTGTTCCTCTTCCTTGGCCAGTGTGGGTGGCCTTAGAGACAGGGTGCTGTATTCTACACAGGTCTGTACCAGTAGCCTGAGGGAGAGGAGAAGCAGGACCTGAGCTGGAGCCAAGTTTTGGGCCTTGTGATAGTGCCACCACTGGGCCATTGTAGACACCACATAAACCCAGGACATTACGGGGCTATCAGCATCTTCTGGGGGGAGGGGGGAAGGGGGGGAGTTGAGAATTTTACTATTTGGCCCAGGCTGGTCTCAAACTTGCAGGTCTCAAACTGCCTCAGCCTCCCTGAGTGCTAGGATTTCAGGTATGAAATCAGGTATCCTGGACTTAAGTCTTAATCAGAAAGATCTCATCTCCCTCTGCCTTGGTTTCTCCTCTACAGTAGCAGTGATGCAGTTTGCTCAGGCTGCCTGAGGCCACTTTTTGGATCTCTTGGGACCTGTGGACCTTGTCAGGTGTCCCCTCACGTTCATTAGGGATCTGACTAGACCAGTCATCCTGGAGCACATAGTAGATATGGTGTCAGGTATCCTGAAGAGGCACTCACTGAGTCTGGAGGACTTTGGGGAGTACAGGCCCACACTGGTGCTAGCATAGGGAGCCAGCAAGGCTCAAAAAGAGGGTGTGGCAAGGTCTAGCTTGAGAGTCAGAAAGGTCACCATGGAGATGGGGAAGCTGACAGGCTACGTTGAGACAGTGGTTCTCTCTGGCAGTGGCCACACCCACTCCTGATGGATACACTCTGTGGGACCCCTCAATGCCCATGTCTCTCTCTTTTTTTGGTTTTTTGAGACAGGGTTTCTCTGTATCGCTTTGGAACCAGCTCTTGTAGACCAATTTGGCCTCGAACTCACAGAGATCCTCCTGCCTCTGCCTCCTGAGTGCTGGGATTAAAGGCATGTGCCACCGCAGCCCGGCTTACCCATGTCTCTCTTCTCCCACCCAGGGTATCATGCTGGTCTATGACATTACCAATGAGAAGTCCTTCGACAACATCCGGAATTGGATTCGGAACATTGAAGAGGTGAGGGCCCCTTTTTGCTTCCTCCAGGAACATAGGGGACAGGCAGAGAGTGGGGCGTGGGAACAAGATACCTGCCATCTGCCCAAAATCTCCATTGGCCCAGGACCCACACAGTAGTGTTTGACTGATCCTGCAATCATCTCTACTTAGGGTCACATGAGCATTTGGCTTTTTATAGAGAGAAGGTTCTAGAGCAGCCAAGACTTGTATTTGGACGGTATGTTACAAACATTTTGAGCTATAGCCACAACAGAGTGTGAGCCTGACTAAGCCCATATTCAGGTCAACAGCTAGTCAAAGAAAAAGATCCTAAACTGTGAAGGGACAAGGAGGCAGCCAGCCCAGCCTCCCCTCCTGCAGCTAACTTTGTCCACTGATCAGTGCCCAGGTGCTGCCACACCCCATACCTTCCTGGCCAGCTCCACCTGTGGCCCTGATGACTAAGCAGGTGGAGCATTGAGTCTAGGATGTCAAGAACTTCACCCATCTATAAAGCCACAAAGGAACACATACACTGTGGACCCAGGGCTGGTGGACACCCAGGCCAGGCTGAGAGGCAGGCCCTTTGTTTATAAGCAGTTGCTTTCTGCTTGTGACAGGCCTTGCCCTGGCTACAGAAGCCGTCTTGGTCAAAAGGGGAGTTATCCTTAATTTGGCTTGGGACACCCTGCACAATCCTCTGGCAGGCAGGAGGTGTGGCCGAGTGGACAAGGGTTTCCCTCACAGCAGAACTGCTTTCTGGTGTTCCTTATTCAGAGGAGCCGCTGGAGGAAACTACAGCAGAGCCATTTCTAGGAGAGGTCAGGGTTGGGCCAAGCCTGGGTGTTCATCAAGAACTTAGCCTGAAGTTTTGGCTGTTCTAGACACAGCCCTGTTTCTAGACCCCAGAGAGAGGAGAGAGTAAAAAGGTCCAAGCAGGCATTGGGGCTTTAGCTGGCAAGTTGCTCAATGGGTAAAGGCACTTGCCAGCAACCCTAACATCATGAGTTCAAGTCCCAGAACCCACAGAGTGGAAGGAGACAAGCAGTCCTCCCCATGGTCTGTGCATGAAATGCACACACACAGACCAACACAGAACAGCAAGGAGGGGGTGGCTAAGGTCTCTCAGTGCCCATTCTGGGATCCCTGGCCCTGGAACATGATGACCGTGACCTATAGAAGCTATTTACAGTCAAGAAGGATTCAACAACTGGGTGCATGGCCGTCAGCCCTTAGTAATCCCCACCCTGCCGCTTTGACCCTGTTCACCCTGTTCTCCTCAGCATGCCTCTGCAGATGTGGAGAAGATGATACTGGGGAATAAGTGTGACGTGAACGACAAGAGACAGGTGTCCAAGGAGCGGGGAGAAAAGGTAGGTGCCAGAGCCAGTTCCACCCCAGGGGATCCATGTGCCCCTTCATAGTCTGTTGAGCATAGGATAGCATTGCCATCCTGGCTTGCTTGGGATGGAGGAGAGAGCCTTATGAGGTGGTAACCCCCCAGACAGGGCTAGAGGACAGGGTGCCTGTGGCTAGCTAGCAGCAAGAACTTGGCAGTAAACTCCAATCATAGTACCAGAATCCACCAAGGCCAGGCACAGCAAGGAACAGAGCTGGCGCAGGCCTCCTCTCCTCTGCTCTCTTCCTCTTGGTGCAGTACCATCACACAATGAAGGTGATACCCTTAGCCTGGCCTGGCCTGTCACTACTTGAGCTTTGTGCCAGCCCCACCCCAGCTTCCATCCATTAGGGAACACTGAGAATTGACTGTGTTCGTGTACCCGTTACAGCTGGCACTTGACTATGGGATCAAGTTCATGGAGACCAGTGCGAAGGCCAACATCAATGTGGAGAACGTGAGTCCCCGGCTCCAAGGAGACAAGGGCTAGTGGGGCTTGTGGGGTCAGTGCTGGGGCCTTAGAGGCCTTTGTTTGGGAGATTCAGCCTGGAGGATCCAAGGAACTGGCCTCTGGCTCTGGGACCCCAGTCCAGTGTTGCTGATGGGGCCTCTGCAGTGCCCTCTGCTGGACATTCTGGGTACACATCACTGAAGCCAACCCAGGAGATAGCCTGGTCGCCTTCCTCTCAGCCACACTGCAAATTCACAGCCCCAGTTGTGTGACCTTATCTTCATACTGTCTCCAAGGCAGTGCCAGCTTGGCACCTGGCCTGCAACCTCTCTCTCATACGCCTAATGACTCTCAAAAACAGACCTGCAGAGTTCAGGAGGCTGAGGTAGAAGGATTGCTGGGGCCAGCCTGGGCTACACAGCAAGACTGCTTCAGAAAGACTGCTTCAGAAAATAAACAAAAAACTAAATCATCCACATCACCCCACACGGTACCCAGAGGATAGTGACCAAGACCCTTGCCCCCCTCACTGGCCTTCACCCCCACTCCTCCCATAAGCCACCTGGGTGGGCCCAGCCTCCCCAGCCTTTGCTGCATCTCTTCCCTTTTTGTGCCATCAGATGCTTCCTTCCCTGTTCAGGCCCACCACCCAAGAGCAACAGCTCAATGCCCTTTCCTCTGGCACCACTTCCCAAGTCTCCAACACTGCATGGAGATGCTAAATCCAACCTCCCTCTGCATGTTCTCTCCATGGGCAGTGGGCAAGCAGGCTGGCATTTGTGGGTATTTTTCAAGACAGGAGAGGCCAGGCTTGGTGGTGACACGTGTCAGCCCTGTACTTTGGAGGTGGAGGCAGGAGAAACAGGAGTTTGAGGCCAACCTGGGCTATGAGAAAATCTCTCTAAAATAAAAGGGTAGGGGGTTGGCATGGGCAGACACAGCCAGGGATAAATACCTTCCAGGTCCTCCAGACCCTTCTGAACCAGTTAACCACTTGGGACCTTTGGGCCAATCACATGGTGTCCTGTGAGCCTCTGTGTATAAGACCTCCTCACACTCACAGGATTGCTGGTCTAGGGGAGGTGCCCACACAGCAGGCCTCTGTCCCCAAGGTGCTCTACAGAGGGTGACAGATAGGAGCGCTTAATTGGGAACAGGAGGAAGTGCTAGCTGGAATCCCTCCCTCACTGCCTGCCAGCCACATCCCACCACTACAGGGCTCTGACCACCTGCTTTTTCCACAGGCATTTTTCACTCTCGCCAGGGATATCAAAGCAAAAATGGACAAAAAATTGGTGAGTCTGGGTTCTTCCTAGGTCTCCACATGGGGTTCTGTAGGATGCAGCCATCCTTGCCCAGGGTGGCACATCACTGCCCAAGCCTACTATCCTACTGTGTGTGTGTGTGTGTGTGTGTGTGTGTGTGCGCCACGCGAAATGTCAGCCAAAAATTAATGATGTCAGGTTATCAGGTATCTTCTTCCTTCGATTCCTACCTTAGATTTTGAGGCAAGGTCTCACTGAACCTGAGCCAGCTGCTTAGGCTGGGACTCTGGACAGTTGCCTCAGGACCTTCCTGTCTCCCCACCCGAACACTGGGACTATAAAGCACCACCATCGTAACTTGTTTTGTTGCTGTTTTATGATTTCATTGTTTGTTTGTTTTAATGTGTTTGATATTTTGCTTGCATGAATGTCTGTGCACCATGTCTGCACACCATGTGCATGCTTAGTGCCCGCAGAGACCAGAGGGCGTGAGCTCAACTGGATCTGAAGTTACAGGCAGTTATGAGCTGCAGTGTAGATGCTGGGAATTGAACTCAGGTCCTCTGAAAGAGCAGCCAGTGTTCTGAGTTGCTAAGCCACCTCTCCAATACCTGTCTGTCTGTTTGTTTGTTTGTTTGTTAAGGCAAGGTCTCATTATCTAGCTCTGGCTAGCCTGGGACTTCACATGTAGACCAGGCTATCCCACATAGACAGCCATCTGTCTCTCCTCCTGAGTACTGGAGCTAAAACCGTGTACCTCCATGCCTCACATCTTATTTTTTAAAGATTTATTTTTAGGGATAAGGGGAGAGAATGTGCATATGTGTGCTGGTACCTGGGAGTCTAGAGGCATAGGATGCCCTGGAGCTGTACATCATGGGTGCTAGGAATCAAACCCAGTTCCTCTGCAAAAGCAGCCAATGCTCTTAACTGCTGGGCTGTATCTCCAGCCCCCACACCCAGCTTTTTATGTGGGTGCTGGAGCTCAAACTCTCACTGAGCTGTCACCCCAACCCTTTAAAGCCTAGCAGGCTACTGCCGAGCAAAGAGAGCAGGGCTCTCCAGACTGAGCCGAGTGTGCCACTAAAGCCTGGGGACATGGGACACACAATGTGACCCTGCTTCCTGAGCCTCTCAGTTCCAGCCCCTTCCCTTCCCCAGACCCACCTGTGTGGTTAGAGAGCAGAGAGTACTCATTCCAAGGCTCTTTAAAGTCTGATCACTCACAGCTCGTGAAGTACAGCCTGCCCTACAAGTCTCACAGCATTCATCATCCCGAGCTGTATGAATTCAGCCACTGAGGCCCAAAGTTTCTCCGCAGCATCTCCTCAATGCTTACATCCAAACAGCAGCATTTCCTGTAAACCAGTATACCAGATAGGTGCAGCATGCAGCTCCTACAGCTCTGGTTGTGTACTTGTGTATTTGTATGTTTGCTTTTTGCATCAGCATAACATGGTCAGAATTGGAGTCCTGGGTGGGCAAGATAACTGAGGTAGATACCCAGAACCCACACTGTGGAAAGAAAGAACTCACTTCCACAAGTTGTTCTCCTAACTGCACGTGCACACGTGTGTGCGCAACAGCATGCACACAAATGTGCACGCGCACACACATGCATGCACAAATAAATAAGTGTAATTTTTAAAAGTTTTCTTTATGAGAGAAAGGTTAGAGTTTAGGTTCTATGTCTCTGGCAGCCCCTGGACTTGGGCACCACTGGGGCACAGGGTCAGAAAGCTCTAAGCCCATACCTCCAAGCCCTAAGGGACATTGTCTCCCTAACTCTTGGCTGCCTCCGTGATAGATGTAGGGATGTTTAGCATAGAAGAATGGGTAGACAGATGGAAGCAGCAGGGACAAAGGAAGAGCCGAGCAGACAAGATGGTTTGTGCCACTGGGGATGTGGTTCAGCAGCAGAACACTTGACCAGTGTCCAGTAGGTCCTCATCTCAATGCCCAGAGGGGACAAGGGACAAACAAGTGTGGAGGGAGGTATTCGGTGTTGGGGGAGGGGAAGGAAAGGGTGAAGGCCTGGGGGATCATGGAAAGCAGATGAAGATGGCTCTTTGGGTTTGTGAAAGGCATAGTAGAATGGGTGGTTGGAAGAGGGTGGTGATGGCCACAAGAGTTCGTGTGGGTGGGATCGAAGGTAGATGAGCGGGAAGGATGATGGGTGGGCACTTGAGCAGTTAGTAGGGAATAGTTGAATGGATAGTGGTGAATGGATCTGGGGTGATGGATGCTGGACAGTGGTAGGTAGACGGACCGGATGACTGGTGGCTGTATGCAGGTAGTAAATGGTGCTGACAATCCGCAGTAAGTAACAAGGCACATTTGTGACTTCAGGAAGGGAATAGTCCGCAGGGGAGCAGCCACGGGGTCAAGATCACAGTAGAGCAGCAGAAGAGGACCAGCTTCTTCCGGTGCAGCCTCCTGTGAGGACAAGGTCACCGCCCATCCTGAGCCCCGGCTCAGCCCGACTGACTGTGCCTGCCCCGGGTGAGCCTCCACCTCCGCTGCTCGGATACGGCCGCCCGGACACAATTGAGAAATTGATTATTTTAGTAGCCGTCTGATCTTTTCCACCTTCAGAGATGGAACGAGTTAGAATTTTGCTGTTTTTCCTGTGTCATCTGCCAGTCAGGCCTATCCATTCCTTGTCGTATTGCCACAAATGGAGAGAAGTGGGGTGGGGGCATGGCAGCCACCATCTCCAGCCTTCTGTCCCTTGTCCCTCCATCACAGAAGTGAGGCCGCTGCCGGCGGTGCCCAGCCTGCCTGGCCCCATGCCCTGAGCATTGCCACAAGGGCCACTGCAGGCCAAGCCTGACACCTGCCTTCACCTGTTCTCAATTTGGGACAAGTGACAAAGAACCATGTCCCCTGTCTCCTTACGTGTCAAACCAAAGGGAAGCACAAACTAAGGAAAAATCCGTGTAGAGGATTTGGAAGAAGTGGATGGCTCTCATGGCCACAGCAGGATGGGAGCCTATGGTCCAGCACTGAGGGGACACCCCACGACCACTGTCACTGGGCCACCTGCCTCAATGGCACCAAAACTGCCTCCCCATTCTCACCCTCTGGCTGGCTCCAACGGGACATTCCTTTTCTAGCTGAGATGAGTTTTTATTTTTCCAGATCCCTAACACAATGAAATGATTCCGTCTTTGATTTTCTAGCAGCATACCCAGGCGATCAGGAACCAGCGTGACTGCCCTGGCCCCACGGGAGCACCTGGTCCCTGAGACCCAGACAGGCATTCCATGGCACAGTGCCACCCTGCAGTCTGGTGGGTTGTCGCTGTCTTTACCCAGTTGTATTTTGACAGCTCTGTCCTCCAGAGAGACTGATTGGGACCAGATGCCCTGGTGGGAGGGGTGTTGCCTGGGAGCCCCTTCCTTTTTACTCTAACCCTTCCCCAAGCTGCTGTCAGTCCAAACTGACAATCCAAATTTCCCCTTTTTTGAAATTAAAATCAACGTACCAGCAATAGTCTCCCTCCGCTGAAGTCTCCAACGTTTCCTGTTTACACTGACCAGTACACCTGAAAACAGATTAAAGTGCATTTGAAAAGCAGTTCTGCTCACCCAGCACCCACCAGCTGGCAGATTTAATGGATGCCTTTTAGTAAAAGTGGCCTAGGGTCTGCAGAGAGGCTCAGCAGCTGTGCACTTGGCAGCTCTCCCCAAGGACCCAGCAGCCATCCATTGCCAGTGGCTCCTCAGCTAGGGGTGGGACTTCATGAGCCCCTCCCCCATCCGCGCTAGCATTTTGACTGGTGTGGTCCTGTGTACCTTGTGAGTGCAGCCACAGCAGCTGTGAGTTACTTGCAGCCTGTCTTGTCTAGCAAATACTGTTCTTCGACCGATCGTAGACATCCTCCCCTCTGCCTCTCACTGTGGGCTTCCCACCTGGGTGCACCCTGCCACACTCCCCGAAGACCTTGCCCTTTAAAGGGTCACTTTTTTGTGTGTGGGGGGGGTTCAAAGCAGGGTTTTTCTGTGTATCTCTGGCTGACCAAACTCAGAGAGACCCGCCTGCCTTTGCCTCCCTGAGTGCTGGGATTAAAGGCAAGCACCGCCACTGCCCAGCAATAAATTTTTTTTCTTTTTTCTTTTTCTTCTTTTCTTTGTTGTTTTTTTGTTTGTTTGTTCATTTTGTTTTGTTTTTGGGGTTTTTTTGAGACAGTTTCTCTGTGTAACAGCCCTGGCTGTCACTTTGTAGATCAGACTAGTCTCAAACTCATGGAGATCCGCCTGCAGTGCTGGAGAGATGACTCAGCAGTTAAGAGCACTGACTGTTCTTCCAGAGGACCTGGGTTCGATTCCCAGCAACCACATAGCAGCTCACACCTGTCTGTGACCCCATTTCCAGGGGATCTGATACCTTAAAAAAATGCACAAACAGTCCATCACCTCTTTAGTTCATAGAGAGCCCAGCTTCTGGCACACAGCCTTTCTCATCACAAGCTCCAGCCAAACTATAGCACACACTCAGCTAAGATGGTTCATTGTTTAGAAAAACAGCAAATGAAGCCAGGGTGGCAGTGCACGCCTTTGATCCCAGCTCTCAGGAGGCAGAGCAAGTGGATCTCTGAGTTGAGGCAAACCTAGTCTACAGATCTAGTTCCAAGTCAGCCAGGGCTACACAGAAAAACTGTCAGGGGTGGGGGCAGTTAATAGAATGAGCAAGGGAGCACAGGGGAAACTGGGCAGAAGCTTCCAGAATCTTCTGCCAAAGCAGTTGCATTTCACGTGCTTCATCCCACATGAACAGACTGCTAACTCGCGAAGGAAGGTCAAACTCTGCACCCAGGATTGGGGCAATCATGGAGACCCCATGTGGCGACAGCAGGACTCCCTCCCAGTGAGCACGTGTGCAGATGGCTAGCACCACACTGAGCCACCCAGATAAAGGTTTGGGGGCAAGGATCAGTATGAAGCCCAGGCTGCTCTGGGGTTCAAACCAGGCCTCCTGTCGTAGCCTCTGGGTGCTGGGATGACAGGCAATCTTCACCAAACCCTTCTGGCTTTGTTCTGAGCCCTTAATGTGTTGTGGGTAAGGGGAAGCTGCCTGCTCATCACTCCCTTACCATGTGTGCCTTGGAGGAATCCCAGCTCCCACCTCACAGGACAGTAGGGAGAGCTGGGAAAGGGGTGGGGTGGAGGCTGCAAGGAACAGCTGAGCAATGGCTACAAAGGCCCACTAAGATCCTTCCTACGGGGCTGAAGGGATGTGCCAGGGATTAAGATCACTTGTGCTTGCAGAGGGCCCTGGTTCTATTTCCACCACACACCTGGTGGCTCACCACCATCCTTAACTCCAGTTCCAGAGGACTCTTAACACTAGGCATACACACAGTGCACAGACACGTGGCTGGCCGAACACCCATAAACTTAAAAGAGAAAAGCATCCTATTGACATCCCTGTAATATTATTTGGCCCTCAGAAGGGACTCCACACATCTAGTCCTGCTAAGCACATGTGCAGTTTGGGTTCCATACCAGCATTCACAGAACAGGGTTCAAGTCCAAGGTTTGGTACCCAGACTGCAGGAAATAATAGCAGAGAGATGCTTTTCAATGTAACAGGAAGGTAATGACAACAGAAAGAGCCAAGCTAAAAAGGGGATTAAGGAACAGCATGGGAGCCAAGCAGGTCTTCCTCAGCACTAGAGAACTTCGGAGGGAAGGAAAGGGATGTGAGGCCAGGGCAGGCTATTTACAGGGCTAGGGAAAGCTTTTTCCTTTTTCTGTGTTTTGAGTGTTTTGCCTGCATGTATGTCTGTGCACCACATTCATGGTTGGTACCCATGGAAGCCAGAATATGCCTCAAATGAATCCCTAGGAGCCAGAGTTACCAAATCCTGGTACTCAAGCAAGGGCTGTCTCTCCAGCCCTTGGGCAGGTTTTTAACACAATTACAGACTAAAGTATCTTCCCCAAAGTCAAGTTTAGAGTATGCTTTATCACAACAGTCCCCGTGAGCAGGCGCTACTTCCTGTTGTCCCCCTTGGTGAGTTGCCCCTGGCAGCGTGTCATCTCTCTGTGGATTTGCCTTCTCTGGCTGTATGCCAGTTGTAATGACACACACCCTTCTGTGCCTGGCCACTGTTGGCTCAGCAACAGCTTCTGGTGTCTTGTTGAGATAGGGTCTCATGTGGTCCTAGCTGGCCTCGTCTAACTGAGATCTACCTGTCTCTGCTTTCCAAGGGCTGCCATTCAAGCCATGGCCATCATACCCAGCAGCAGCCAGTTATTAATTTATATACGTTATAGCCTGGGCAGAACCTCCCTCATTCCAGTGTGTGGTGCATGTTTTATGTGTGCCTTCCAAGGTTCCTGGGCTCACAGTTCAAGCCCAATGTGGTAGTAGAACCTTTTTTTTTTTTCAAACTCAAAATGGTTTTTTTGATTTTTTTCTGTGTGTTTGTGTGTTCAGAGGACAGCTCGTAGGAGGAGTCACTCTGTGATTCCTGGGGATCAAATTCCGGTCATCATGCTTGGCAACAAGTGCATCTACCCCCTGAGCCATCTTACCCTCACATACCCCACCCTTTTTTTTGAGATAGAGTACAGTCCAGACTGGCCCAGATCTAGCCTTCCTCCTGCCTCAACCTCTCAAAGTGCTGGGATGACAGATGCGCCATCATTTCTTCCACTTCAGCCTTAACATCCAGCATGGTACTTGCGCAGAACTCGAGCCTAGCCAGTGTTTGTGAAATGCACAAATGAATGAACAAAAGCAAGAGTAGAAGCAGATGCCCCAAGTATAAAATGGCCACCCTGCCCCTTCCCTACCTGCCCCCTGTCCTCTGAGTCTGTGGTCTAATCTAATGGAATTTGGCAGCAACTACCTACCCAGAGGATTGTCCACTCCAGCTCACCCTATGAGATCAACAAAAGAAGCTGACACAGAGGGAGAGCGACCTCAGGGTCCCCCGTTACCTTCCATCAGACATCCCTCTTTAAATTGCCTTAGTGGCCGTCACTGCCCACTCCTTCATTTGGGAAGTGTGTCCATTGTGAACCACAGACACAGCAGGTGGGGGAATTCTACTTTGACTGCTGACAGGAAGATGTTATCTTGTGGAAGACCACAGTCCAAGAGCCAAGCTGAAACAGCTCGTGTTCTCTGAGACTGAGCCCGATGTACACAAGAACCCCAAAGTCCTGATTGTCCAGGTGACACTACGCTGGTCTAGTGCCTTCTGAACTCTTCTGTTCTTCACCATGGAGGCTGGGGACCACCCCAGAGCAAGCAGGCATGAGGAGGATCAGAGAGGTTGGCCCAGCCAGTGAAATCAGAGCCCATCTCACCTGAAGCCAAGTCAAAAGTCAGCGAATTAAGCCACAGTAACACACCCCAATGAGCTGACTCAGCTCAGACCCTGGGCCCATTGCTTGAGTGGCTCTATCATGGGACCAGCACTGGTTTCCTTCTCTGTTTGGCCTTTGTCAACCCAAAGACTCCCAAGCCTACACCACCGGGAAGAGCAGGGATTCAGAAAGGCTCCCAGCTCCGTCTTAGAAAGTATCAACTTCCAGATGCCCTAGAGAGGAGAAAGTACCTTTGCCACTTGGTGTAGAGTCAAGAGAGGGTGGGGCAGGCAGCTCACAGCCCTGTCAGCTTTGCCTATTAGGCACAGGGATGCATCACCCAGGACCCGGGGTATGCACAGGATCCCCCTGCCTCCCCCCCCCACAATGTTTCAGTTCATTTTAAAGTCAGAAGAGGACTCAGGCATAGACTGGACCTGTGCTTGGTCGGCAGGGTACTTGCCTATTGTAAATGGAGCCCAGGGTCCCACTCCACTACCACAGAAAATATGGTAACACCTACCATGCCAGCCTCCAGAGGTGTAGGCAAGAAGAGCAGGGCTCTGCACCAGCCTCAGCTATATAGTGGGTTCCAGGCCAGGCAGGGCTCCAGGAGACCCTGTCTTAGAAAACCAAAGTAAAATAGATGGATACTCTGGTTTTGTTTTTGTACTTTGGTTTTGTTTGGATTTTGAGTTTCAGTCTCCCTTAGTAACCCAGGCTAGGCTGGAACCCTAATCCTCCTGCCTCAGGTTTCTGAATGCTGTGACTACAAACCTGAGCCATCACGCTTTCACATTGGCTTATAAAGCCGCGATTGTAGAACGAAGCCAGGATAGAGCTGTGTGAGAGTGAGAGTCTGTCCTTCAATGTTTCTGTCCAGCCTCAGGGCTTTGGCACGTGCTGATCCCTGTCTACACACTGTTCCGGCATCCCATACCCACCAAGCAGTCCCTACTGGCCCCTTTCCTGATAGACTTTGGGACTTCAATAAGGGCGGGAAACGCGGCTCAGTTAGCAGAGTGCTTGCCTAGCAAACCAAGTTCTGGATTCCACTGCCAGCAGTGCATAGTGGAGGCAGGAGGATCTCAAGGTCATCCTCAGCTACATAGAAAGTTCCAGGCTAGCCTGGGGTACACGAGACTGTTTCAAAAGGGAAGGAGGGGCTGCAACTGTCTTGGGGGTTCCAAGGAGCTGATAGCTGAGCAAAGGCTTGGCAGCCAGTATCGGCTTCAGCTACAGAAAGAAGCCCTGAGCTTGGTCCCGCCCTGGTTCACCTGCTGGAGGAAACAGGAACTGCCTGGGGCTGCCGCCCTGCCCCTCTGACGTGCAGACCCTGAAGCGAAACTTCGGCTCTAGCGGCAGCTCAAGAGTCCTGCGGAACACAGCCCAGGCTCTCCAAGTAAGTATCCTGCATCCTGAACCCAGCATCCGGAATCCTGGCATCCCTGCATCCCAACATTCCCCAGCTGCAGAACCTCTGGGGCTCCAGCACTGGGTGAGGTGGGGCTGGGAGATGTGGGAAGGGCTTACCAGAGGAGGGGACCGTTGTAAGCTCTGTCATGGTTATCCACACCTGCCATTCCAGCACGCTGATGGCCGGCCGAGGCAGGCTAGATCATGAGTTTGAGGCTAGCTTCAGCTATGTAGTGAGACCCGTTTCAGAGAAACCAACGACCCACTGGCCCTGTGTCCTAAGAAAGTAACGAGGATGAGGCAGAGAAAGTCCTCTAGCTCCGTGGGGTCCAGCCTGAGCCAGCAGAGGAAGGAACAAAGGGGGACGCTCCAGGAGAGGGGAGGGAAAAGGAAGGCTGGCTGGAGGAGGGGACATTCATATTGGGTCTTAAAGATGTGTAGAAGTGTTCTGAGGTAAAGAGAGAATTCTGTCCCAGCTTGTGACTGGGTTCAGCTATATTTTATACTGAGGAAGAAGTAGAGTCCATTCATGACGGGATACATTCTGGGAGATGTGTTGGTGGGTGATCTTTGTCACCGTGTACTTAGACAGCCTGGACAGGGGTTGCTTACTGCACCCCTGGGGCCAGGACTGCAATCTACATGAGCAGTGTGAAAACTGGAGCACCGTGGCAGGTGTCTGGGCCTGTGAAGCAGGGCAAATAATGAAAGAAAAAAGGGAAGGGCTGACAAGATGGCTCAGTAGATAAAGCACTTGGCAGAGGGTCACGAGGATCTGAGTTCAGATCCCCAGCACCCATGTAAAGTCTGGCCTGGCAGGCGAGGGCCGCCTGTCATCCCGGCATGTGGGAGGTGGAGGCAGGAGATCCCTAGGGCAGCTGGCTAGTCAGACTCACCAAAGCTGCCTGCTCATTCGGAGACTCTGCTTAGATACTTTAGGGGGAGAGAGAATGAAGAAGACACCTGATGTCAACTTCAGGCCTAAACACATCTGCACATGTGTGTGTCCACACATGGACACTCCCACAAACACACTAATTTTTTTTAAATATCAGAATGACACTGGAGAGAAGGGTCAACAGTTAAGAGTGCATGCTGCTCCTGCAGAAGAGCCAAGTTCAGTTCCTAGCACCTACATTGGGAGGCTCACGGCCACCTGTAAATAAATCCATCTCCAGGGACCCAGCGCATGTTCTAGCCTCCAGTGGTACCTGCACACACGTGGCTAATAAACATTTATATCTATACACAGAGAGAGAAGCACATACATACACATAAATAAAAAACATTTTAAAAACAAACAAGCAATAAAATAAATAAAAGCCAGGTAATAGGAGAATTTCAGCTCCACTATTATTACTTTCAAGAGTGGCCTAGAAGCTCCTAATCCTCCTGTCTCCACCTTGTAAGTAAGATGATGGATGTATGCCACCACATCTGGCCTTCTGTTTTTAATCCAGGGTAGTCCTGGGTAGCTCTGAGCTCATAGCAGTCCTGCCTCAGTCTCCCAAGTGTGGGGATTATGGATATATAGCAATACCTGGAGTCCCGGCAAAGTATAAACTGGGCTTGGTAGAGCAGGCTGCCGCCCCAGGACTTGGGAGGGGTAGGTGAGAGGATCAGGAGTTCAAGATTATCCTCAGCCTGGGCTACATAACTCTGTCTCAAAAAAAGGAAGGAAGGTGGAGGGGAGGGAGGGAGGAGGAAGAAAGGAGGAAGGCTGCCTCTCGCCTTTCCATACACATAGGTGTGTAAGCGATCTATATATTGTACTGACTATATAGCATTCTGTCCCAGCCATTCCCTTCCAAAGATATCACTTAACGACAGACGTTAAGGCCCCAAGCAGTTAAGTTTGTGACTTTACACAACAGCTATGCAAGGAAGAATTTGAACCCAGATAATCTGCCTCTAATTCCACATGCTTTGATGCCTGTGATCCCAGGCCTCATCCTGGGGAGACCCCAGCCTGGAAGAAATGGTTCACCTCCGTGGAACCCCTGCTGAGAGAGGGACAGGAAATGGGGACAGAGACAGTATGCAGCTTGGTTATCAAGTGTTCATTAATCAATTCAGTTAATGACTTTCTTCTGAGTACCTTTAGGCCACACCTGAAGAAAGTCAGCACCGCCACCCTATGTCAACAGACCTCTCCTTGTGGGATCAACCGATCTTCGGGGCTGGAGGTAAGGATGCACAGCTCAGGTCTAGGGCCTGAATGACGAGGGATAGAGGGGCCCTGGGGAAGAGTTCTTTGCTAGTTTTACTTCAGCTTAATACTTAATACTGTTTTACATTTCAGGACCACGTCCTTTATGTCACCAGCCTACAAAGCCCTATGGTACCCTGAGTGTAAATCAGCCAACACAAGTACGAATTAACAGTGGACAGGAAGAGCTGTCACCTAAGGAGGTAAATGCAGGAGGGTTAGGAGTTCAAGGCCATCCTTTCTCACACACTAAACCAAGAGCCCGCTTAGTCCGTAAAATGCTTCTGTCGTGAGCATAAAGCATAAAGGTCTGAGTTCAAATTTGCCTTCCAGCAGGCATGGAGACAACAGAGCAGAACAAAGGTCTCGCATGGGTGGGGGTCCAGGAATGGGGATAGGAGGACCCTGGAATTCTGTGACCAGCCCCAGCTTTAGTGACAGACCCTTCTCAGAATCTAAGTTGAGGTAGGAAGAAATGTCTCAACCACTCTCTGCTCTTAAAGAATCCAGTTCAGTGCTCAGCACCCACATGAAGCAGCTCACAACCACCCATAATTCCAGCTCCAGGGGATCTAGTGCCTTCTAGGAACCAAAGGCACCAGCTCATGCACACACACATACACACACACATACATACACACACAACATACACACATACACACATCAAAACAAAACCAAAAAAAACAAGTTTTAAAAATATGTCAGTTTGGTCAGGCGATGGTGCTGCATTCCTTTAATCCCAGCACTCAGGAGGCAGAGGCAGAGGCAGAGGCAGGTGGATCTCTGTGCGTTTGGGAAGAGCCTGGTCTACAGAGCGAGTTCCAGGATAGTCAGGGCTGTACATAGAGAAATCCTGTCTCAAAAAAAAATAATAATAATAATGTCGGTGAACGTCCTTAATCCCAGCACTTGGGAGGAAGAGGCAGGTGGAGTTCCATGAGTTTGAGGCCAACCTGGTCTACATAGTGAGTTCCAGGATAGCCAGGGCTATGTAGAGAGCCCTGTCTAAAAACACAACAAGAACAACAAAATGTTGGTTTGGCTGAGGATGGTTCAGTATGAAAGGGTGCTTGCTGCCAGGCCTGAAGACCTGATATCAGTCAGGGAACCACATGGTGGAAGGAGACAGCTGACTCCCAGAAATCGTTTGGACTTCCCTACATATATACTATGGCCCATGAACACACACAATCAATAAACAAAACCATGGTGTGGGGCAGTAGAGGAAGACACCTGACCCTCCTTCACACTCACTTGCGAGCTAGCAACAGCCTGTGACACAACAGTCTGTGTCCTCAGGAACCGCCCTTGCTCTGGCCACCAGGACGGCTCCCAGTAAACCAGGTACCAGCGTGTACAATGTTAGAGCCAAGAGACACCCACCTCTCCCTCCTCCCTCCAGGTGACTCTTCTTTGGATGCCATGGCAGAAGCAGGTACCTGGAAGCTGCCCCCGCCACTGCCCCCTCGGCTGGACTGGTTTGTGCACACCCAGGCGGACCAGCTGGCCCAAGGCGGGATCCCAGAGTGGTTCCACGGCACCATCACGCGACAGTAAGGACATAATGATAACCCCCATCCTGCTACTTGGTCCATCACCCCTAACCATAGTGGACATTTTGGGGCAAGGCCCCTGTTCACATCATTCTCACACTCGCTCTGGGCCATGGGAAGCTGAGGAGCAGGTAAGGTTAGACCCCTGCCTGAGCACACGGCAGATGTGCAGATGCATAGCCCAGCTGGACTCTAGACTCAGTGCATAGGCAGACCATAGCCTCTGCTGTGGATACTGTGTGTGACCTCAGAGGATTTCAGACAGGCAGGCAGGAGTGGAAGCTAGGAGGAGATCTACTTCAGGATCAGCATCAGAAGCCTCCAAGTGACACCTATCCAAAGCCCAGCACTTCAAACCACCAAAAAGACTGGGCATTGTTTATTCAGAGGCTGTGGCTATGGCTCGATTGCTAAAGTGCGTGTCGCTTAGTTGATAGAGTAGTTGGGAGAGTGCTTGCCTGGTGTACACAAAGCCACTCTGCGTAAACCAGGCATAATGTCAACCCAGTACTCAGAAAGTGGGGGGTGGGGGGATCATGAGTTCATGGTCATCCTCAGCTACCTGAAAGTGCAGGCCTGCAAGCTCCAGGGCCTTCCTGGTGTTACTGGGCCAGGGTCCGGTGTTTCTAGGTTCTTGGCTTCTTATATTAGGGGCTCACAGGAATTTGCAAAGGCAGCAAAATTGTGGAATTGGGAGCAAAGCAATAGTGCAGGTTAGAATGGTTACATTGTTAAGATTGACAGCAGGGGCCAGCCAGATGGCTCCGGGCTAAAGGTGCTTGTAGCCAAACTTGACAGTGCAGCTTCAGTTCCGGGGACCCACAAGGCAAAAGGAGAAAACCAACTCTGGACTGTCCTCTGATTTCTGAATGTGTCAGAGCACATTTGCCTGCCCTAGCTGTCCCTGGAAATGGGCTGGCCTCTAACTCACAGGGATCCACCTGCATCTGCCTACCGAGTGCTGGGTCCAAATGTGTGTGTTCCAAGAGGAGTCAGATTGCTGAGGGAGGGTACAGTGGGTGGTTCCGTTCTGACACACAGGTTGGATCTCACGGCACATGCCTGCCCACACAGGTGTAAGATGGGAAACAAGGATTCTCCCCAAAAGACCTGGAAGGATATGGTTTGCATGAACACACATGCACACTAGACCAGTTGAGGCTGGGTCAGAACTTTTCTTTCGTAGTTATAAGATATTTACATTTTTATTGTCTTTTATTTCTTACTATGTATGTGGTGGTCGGAGGGCAGCTTGTGAAAATCGGTTCTCTCCTTCCATGTGAGTCCCAGGGATTGAATTTGGGCCAGCAGGCTTGTCGGAACCATCTGGTCAATCTCGGATCAGCCCCTCAGTTCTTCCTCCTACATATCCTGGGAATACATAGAATAGAAACTAAATTTGATTGTTTTTAGGGGTGGGAAACTTATCCCATTCTTAAGTTAGAGATGTACAGGTAGCATGATGCACATGGGAGTCCAAGGTTGCTATGTGCATTGCTCGGAGGGGTGGGGGTGCAGGTGCAGGCACAGAACAGACAGCTCAGAGAGCTAGGCTGCCAAGTGCAATACTGTAAGAGTGCCCTGTGCATAACCAGAGCCAAATGAAACCCCAGGTTGCTAAGCCATCCCCCATGCTTGCTTTCTTGTCTCTGTATCAGCCAGTCTTTCTCTGTGCCTCTCCAGAGCTGCTGAGAACCTGCTGGAGTCTCAACCACCAGGAACCTTTCTTATCCGAGTCAGTCACAGCCACGTGGGCTACACCCTTTCCTACAAGTAAGGCCATGGGGGACGTTAGGCCCAGGCTTCAGGAAGAGGGCACCTCAGGCCTGAGGGCTCTGTCCCGTATGCAGGCCGGCTATATCCAGCAGTCGTGGAACCCTGGGGAGGACCTGAGACCTGTGTCTGAGGGTGGGATGGGCAGGAATCTGAAGGTGGCCCTTGCCTCCTTCCAGCTTTCACCTTCAAATGAGTGACATGAATCTGAGTCAGGAAGGCCAGTGCCAAGAGCTCCTGGGGCCTCAAAGCCTGATTTGGGCAACTTGAAGCATTCAAGGGAATCTCTCTCTCTCTCTCTCTCTCTCTCTCTCTCTCTCTCTCTCTCTC